>UCOM01000360.1:0-86742 GCA_900474385.1 Ormyrus pomaceus
TCCAGCGGGGAATCGAACCCCGGTCTCCCGCGTGACAGGCGGGGATACTGACCACTATACTACTGAAGATGTTGTCTCAAACACTGCTAAGCTATTTTCAAATTATAGGGACGCCCACAGTGCTCCCGAATTGAGGTAACTGTGAGTTTTCGTAAAATAACCCTGGTAGACTTTCAAATCCATAATAGGCTGTAGTGAATTGCCCTTTTTCCGGTCATTTTGAAGCATTTAATAGAATGAACATAACCTCACTTATTTTTGTTAAATTTCAGTTTTTGTTCTCACTTATCTGGTGATGTTTTAAAAAGCTTTTAAGTGCTGTGAATAACTTACAAAAATGCAGACAAGCAGCTTAAACTAATAAACATTAATAATTTTTTCTCCGTGAAAAATTAAGCAAAATTTGAATTTCGACTCAATGTCATTTTCTCACTCTAGTTCTTAGATCTTTTTAAGGTACCTAAATTGGCTAATATAACAAGCTTGGAAATACCAAAAAAATAGAAATTTCAGAATTCATTTTACTTTTTAGCTCCCTTTTTTTCGCAGTTTTAATGGATTCCAATTCAAACTAACTATTAACGACCGAAAAATTGGATTGAGTTTTCTACCAGCGAATCTTGGGCTTCAAATTTTTTTTTTATGATGTCAGATTAATAAATCTATATTTACTTTTCTCTATGTTTACGGTGCAGTATCATTAAAAATGAAGGAAAAGAGTGGGAAGATAGCTTTTTTTTTGTTTTCAAGATCCATATATTAGTAATAGTTAGTAGATGAATTCTTCAGTTAAATAGTACTTGTTGTTTAGTTTTTATTATTTATTTAAAAAAAAACTAATATTCAATAAATCATACATCACTTCTTTCAATAAAGTCGATGTTTCAAACACTTATTTATAATCCTTTTCAAGTAAAAATTGCAATATAATAATTTTATCAGTATAGTCAATTGATAATTTATTTTAAATTCCCAATTTTGGGTTGAACAGGAACTTCATAAATGTCGGAGACGACAACTTTTTTAAAAGAAATAATGTATACTTCTTTTAATTTTACTTTTCCTAATAAAAAAAAAAAAAAAAAAAAAACGAGACAGAACCATTAAACTCAAGAATTCGCATACATTAAAGAAAAATCACTGATATTCGAAAAAAGTCTTCACTTTGCAGTTAAAATTTTAAAAAAGAATGGAATTTCTTAATAAAAGCTCCAAAGAAATTATCGATTAACAGACATTTTCATTTTAGAAGTTCATTTCATTTAAGCAATTCCTAAAATATCTAAAAGATTAACATAAAACGAAATGGAAGTTTCACAATAATTGAAAACAGAAGGGGATGAAATTGAATAGTCGTTCTGTACCCCTTGAAACATGTTCTTCCCCGGATTTACACAGGCTCCTGCGCATGGCGAGTCCTCGTGAAAGTTTGTCACGAATTCCGTAAGATGACGAACGGAGGGGGGGCTGGAAGGGAGGGAGCGGCGCAAGGGAGGGGTTTTTGCCTCGCGAGCAACGTCCTTGACCCTGCGTCTGCACGCGCGCGTCTCATCTGTGCGCGACGACGCTATTCGCACGCCGGTCTCGCGCGCGCGAAAAGCAATATCGCCCGGAGGCACACAAGTTTTTGGTCCCCCTCCCCTCCCTTCTCGCGTCTCAAGCATGTGCTTGAGATTTTCATCCGTTTGTAACGCGTACACGTGTCGCGGTTTTTATTACTGCGCACTCAACCCCCTTTTTATTTGCCGCGTCTATACGTGACACTTGGAGCCGAGATAATTACGCTGCACTATCAAAAGCTGAGTGTATTTGCGCTTTTCGAAATAAATGGAACGAAATTTAATTTTCTTCTTTTGAAGTTGCTCCTTTTGACTGAATATTTGCTTTTTCAGGTTAAGAATGTTCGTTTACTTGGAGACTGAGGGTAAACGAAAAGAAGGAAATGTAAATACTAAGCGTTTTTATATCAAAATTTATTGATGATAAATATTTATATACTAAGCTCACAAAAATAATGATGTATTTCTGTAAATGAAAATTTATGTGCGTTTCCTTGCTTTGAATTTGTATCTCTGATCCATCCTTTATTAGGAAACATGTCATCCTTGAAGGTTATGTCTTACTCGCTCCTTTGCCGCGTCTGTCTCTTTACAGTTCCGAGTCCTTTTTTGTCATCATGCTACGTTGAACGTAGATCGAGATAAATTCATTTTTAACACACTTTTTGACAAAGCAGAAGCTGTTCTGTACTTTCGGACCTATAAAGAATAACAAGGAAACCTAATTTAAACGTGAAATCGTAAACGTCAGTAAGGTAACATCATTTTAACGCCTTTTGGCGCGTTTTGATGTTCAAATAAATGATATCTATTTTATATTGAAGTGCTATCTGCAGCTATATAATAAATCGATATTTTGAAAATTGAAATCCAACTTTTATGCGGCCTCGATATCCTGCAATATTTATTCGGAACAAATTTTTTACTCGATTACACTTCCAGATTGTACATAAAAGCGATCCATCAATCTAATACTTTAAGATACAAATTGGAATTTACACATTCTACAAGTACATAATATTTCGACTTAAAACAAACCGTAAAAATTATTACTAAAGTACTTAACCAGGATATCAACAAAGTTTTATAATCATAAAATATAACTTTAGAATTTTTTAAGCACAAAAGACCGTTGCATCCACCTACTAGCCTTAGAATTTTTCCGAAAGTAACATTCATTTATTCAGCGCCGTACCTATGCATCATTCATCCTAACACCAAGTTATTCTCTCCGTGTACTTACACCCATTCGTACACACGTACTCATCCGCGAACACACACCTCCGCGACTTTTTGCCGCGACCTTTTTTTTTCACCTTACTTGGGCAGCTTGCAAGAAGTTCGACCTGCACAGCGACTAAGCTGTACAATCCTTGGTAGCGCGGACAAAAACTTGCTTATTCCGGGCACGCAGTTTTGCCTCGTTTTTGCACTATGATATACAGAGACTGCTTAGCGAATGTATGAACTCGGTTATTTCTCGCCGCCCACGCGATTTTCAGATTGTAACAATAAAATGTCGCCAAGCTGCCGACTGAGGCAATCAATTTCCAAGCCTGCAATCGAGCTCCCGCTGTTGCAGCTGCTTAACCGTAACTCACGGCGCCATGAATTCACAATGAAAAGCAGAAACGATGTTTGCCTCTTGGAAAACGCCGAGAGTCGAGCGCCGCGCGGAACTTTAAGCTCGTTGTGTGATAATTATTCTATAATATCGAAGCAATTAAATTTCGACTCCCCGAGGTAAATAACTTTTCTCATTAAGCGGATTAATTATGTGAGCGGGGTTATATTATATAACGTTCGTCTCAGTTTAGGTAGAAGTTCGACGCAACAAAGTACGTAAATTGTTTTTATTTAATTTTGCAATAAACGCAATACATTTATTAATATAAACAAGACTTAAAAGTAAACAGATTAATTTTGATAAGAAAAGTGATAAATATATTTGAAGAAAACATCTATTGATCTTGAAATATGAATTTAGATATACAAATTTACTTTTATAAGGGGATTTCGGAAAATCTAATACAAGCTCATCTAATGTGTATTAAAAATTCTTTCTGAAGGTACCTCCGCTAAACTAAAATTCAAAGCCAAGATTTGCATGAAATCTACATCAAGGCCCTTATAAAAAAGTAACACCTCGCTCCATCATATTTCGTTGGTTCCCAGTATACAGTTCTTTTGCGCCGCGCGTGTAAGCGTAATAAAATTGGATCGATATCAAATTTTTTCTCCTCTCGTTTTTTCTTTTTTTCTTTGTTTTCATTATAAAGCCGCCTTAGAGGGATTTTTAACGACATAAAAACGCGGAGCGAAAATGTATTTAAACATGTGAGTACCATTAAGGAGAGTTGGAAAATTATGTATAAACGCTTGAAGTTTTCACTTTAGATTTTCGCGTTATATTCGCACGGCCTCTTGGAAAAAAAGGTCGATGACTATTGGCAGTCACGCGTGCTGCCTTGTATATTGTTAGACTCTTAAGTCAAAGATCAACATTTTAGAATGCTTTGGTTTGGTATTTTTATAGTCTTTTAGGTATCTCACGTATTGCAGAACTTAAAGTAAAATATTTACGTTCAAAAAAATTTTTTCTCCGACTTTTTGATTATACACTCGCACAGAAAAGAATTAAAAAAATACACGATTCCTTGAAAGTAGCTGAAAAAAAAAAGATTAAAACAGAAACAAATAGTTCCTAGATTTTCATCAGAAGACTCGGTAAAAGTTCCTTTTTTTGACGACGATTTCCAAGCGAAATACTACGGATGAAGCGATATGATTGTCGCGCAAAACCGTCGAGAAAATTGTTTAGGCGCCATTTGCACCTCGTCGCAAAAAGACCTCGAACGGCGCGCGCGAAATATGCAAAATCAATTTCATTCATTTGCCTTTCAACGGGACCGAGGCATTGATTGCTCGAGTTCCGAGAACGTGCACCTTTACCGCCTCTTTCAGCGCGACCTTTTCCAAGACGCAAACAGGTGCAGGGAGAAAGGTTGCGCACGTGTCTCGAGCGAAGGGACTCGTAAGTGACGTATGTGTTTTATAACTCCCGCTGGGGCTGGGCTTCGGTCTTCCTTTCCCTTAACACTTTTCCGCGAAACGAGAAGTTTTGTTTTTAAAGTTTACCAGAGAAACTTTTTCTTTTGTCAGTGAACTGCAGGTAGATGCACCAAAAAGGTAAAAACATCGAACGACAGCTTCTTATCGATGAAATAATATTTTTGAAAGTAAAGGAAAAACTTTACGAGCATCAGATAATTTTATAAAATATTTATATACCACGTGGAATATCAAGCTGACTCTAAAAGAGCACTCTAAAATTTCCAGTTCATTCGGCAGTATTACATCCCGATAATACCCCGGTATCGAAGCGAAGCATAAACACTATTCTATGCACTTTTGAAGTGCCGCTCCGCAGGTATCAATTAATTCGACGCGACACACATAATCACCCTTACGTCAAAGCCGTCCTAGATCCCTGCCGGCCCGAGCCCCGGCACTAAAGCCCTCGCGGCTTCATGGGAATTTCACGGAGATGCATAATTGAACGAATATCCGGTGTGGCGCTGCCGCCCCGGAAAATCCACGATCTTGAAAATTCAAAAGGCCAGCGCACAATGCTCGACTCGCTGTGTTACCTCTCGCGTTTCCGCGTGGGTGGGCCCACGTAGGAAATGGAGAAAAATTTGTCTCGCGATCAGGGAGGAAGTGCGGTGAATTTTCCAAAGCAGGAAGGAATGTTTAAGTGTTGTAATAGCTGTCGGATCAATCTTTAAAGGAAACCCACGCAAAATTCCATTTACCTTCTCTTTTGTTAATAAAAAATAGTCACTTTTGTGACCTGAAGTGAGTTCCTCGGTTCCTTGGTTTTTAAAGAGCTGTGATGCGTACAAGTGGAAGAAATTTGGTTAAAACTTTCGCAGATAATTGAAATAATACTATCCAACTACATTCCCAGTTTTTCCAAACAATTCGACTTTTACAATCGAATATTTTTTGAGCTGCATTGAAGTTGATCCAGTATATCGCATTTCTTTTTTTCAAAACTGTCAGTAAACACAATATCGCCCAGACCGACAAAGCCGAAGGTCGCCGATATCAGCGAAACGTATCGTTTAATTTAAATTTTTTTCATCCGGCGCTCACCTCCACGAAAATCGATCACCCTTGAAACTCGCGAAAACGAAAAAAAGACGAGTCCCCGACACACAGGAACATCCAAGGCACGAATCCTCCTGCGGCTGCGAGACGAGCGCATTAAAGGAACCCGAGGGCTCGCGAAAAACTGGCAGAAAATGCAGGCGACGCGCACGCTCCGGGCATATTTACTCGCGGGGGATGCAAATTCAAGGATATAACATCGATGCACGGAGATTATTTTCGGGCTGTCGCGTACGGGAGAGAGCTTGCGGCTGAGCTGGCAACTGACGTTTCGAACTCGATTTGCAGGGGGTTACGCGACTGGAAATTAATCCATTGTAAACTAAGGCGGCGTGAAAAAGTATGAATGCAGGAAGCGAGACCGACGTGGTATTGTTGTTTTCAAGTGAATTGTTCGAAACCTTCTATTGGCTAACTTGACATAGAGCGATTGTTTGATGAAACGCAACATTTAAAACAAACTTCATCGACCCAATACGCGCGTTTATTCTTTTTATCAGCAGCAGAGTTTACATTACTGCATCGAAGAAGTTTACTTTGCTAAAGGAGAAATAGACGCGGCAGCCCACGCATTCGCAAGTGGAAGAGCTAAACGTACAGTCGACCGGGCAACCGAATTGAAGTACTTCCTCGAAGCGGTGCGCAGTAAAATTTCAGCGACCGCGCAATCCGATCGCTTATGCAAGGCCGCCGCGATATTTAATGCACTTTCAAGTTGGTCAAGTTCGGGATGCTTTATCGCTTCTTTTCAGCTCGTCGAAAGCGCACCTGATGAATGATTACATTTGGATTTGCGGGGAGGAGAAGTGAATAATGATGGCGCGCGCGCGAGCTTTTACTTGGCCAGGCTTGTCTTTGAAATATTCAGGAGATTGCGAGCGAATGGATGTTTTGATGTAAATACTGTGTCCTGAAGGTGTGGGAGAGGGAGTTTGTTGTACGCGCGTGGAATATTTGCGGGGTACTTAGGAGATTGAGGGGAATCGGATCGCTTGTTTATTATTTGTCAAGGGGTTTTAAAGGTTGAAACTTTAAACACAAAGATATATAGAGTTTATTAAGAAGTTGTTCATAAAAATTAAATGAATTGTTTGTTTTATGTCTATTTAATCAAATAGTTTTTTTACGATGTATGTAAAATAGATAGCAGTAAACGTAAAGTTATTTTTGTATTTTGTTACTTTGTAGCAATTTACAGTAAAAATGGAATAAAATTTAATCTAACATTTTTTTAGAAACCTTTATCGCTCTTATTTATCTCTGCTAAAATATTTTCAAGCGGAAAGATTCTATCTTCTTATTGCATTATATCAAATTCATCTACATTCCAACTTTACAATTGAATAGAATTTCCAACAATGAGCTTCCACCCATAAATCAACATTCGCCGGGCGCGCAGTAAAGACCAAAGAAAAATCTCATAATATCGGCTGTTTTGATAAAATCCGTCAATCTCACCTCCTATTTACATAAAGCTCTTTCAGCATTCCCAATCAATATTTGTAAAAAGGAAAAAAAAATCTCTGTCGTCCCGATCAATCTCTTCCTCTCCGTCTCTCCTATCCGCCACCGAAAAAGCGGACTGTGCTTCATCAGAAAATCGAAATAAAAAGCCCGTTCTAATCAAATCGCGAAGTTACAGGGGGCTATACCTCCAGCTCGGAATGAAATTTGAGCGTCCGTCAATCTCCGGCTGATTTTCCAGAGGATAGGAATGAAGGCTCCGCGTCCTTTGTCCGTCGGCTCTCTCGAAATCGATGCAGCACTGTCGGATGCGATGATACACGCTCGCGAAAACCGACGAAGGTCAGGGTCTCTCTCACTTTTCCCGATGTGTCTTATGTTTTTGTTTTATGCGCCCCCCTCTCTCTCTCTCTCTCTATCTCTCTCTCTCTCTTTTGGCCTTTGATCGCCGCAGCTGCTCTTGTGGTATTTGTTTAGCGGTTACTCGCCCAGGCATGTGTATAGCGGGATAGAAAAAGCTGTGCGGAGGAGCGCTTTTTGCAAATCGATATGAGATTGATTGGTTCGCGGTTAGACTGCTTTGATTCGTGCAGTTTGTTGGTCCGTTGATCGGTTACGATCGTTGATAAAACTTTCTGAAAATTTGGAGCTAGTAAGGACTTGAATAAATCAAAGTAAACCGGATATCTCCGATTGGAAGAATTGTTGAATTAGTGATGTCATTGATTTATATTAATTTTTCCTTATTTAAGAATTTTCTCAATAAAGGATTTAATGAATGTCTTTTCTTATCTCGCATCTCAGAATATCCAATGCCACCTTTATTAGTAATAGAAGGACTGGAAGTAAAAATTATTTGCAGAAAAATACAACACACTTTGTTACACTTTTGTCGCTTTATAATTACTAGGTAGAAACTCGACATGTAAACTTTTAGTCCAATTATTTTCACGGTAATTGCGCCATTTCAATTGCTTCAAAGTAATTCGATGTCAAGGGCATATTTCTCTTAATTAACACAAAAAATGTTTTTTATTGAACGTAAATTTAATCATTTTTTAAAGTAACATACAGTAATTTGGTTTCAATCCAGAATGCTTTGGCTGAAATTCAGTTTCCTTAACAGTTAATAGATATCTCATTTTGAAAGTCAAATAGGAAGATGGTTTAATTTCATAATTCATCAACTCGTATTCAAATGTACTTTCTAAGAGTAAATGTCGGAATAAAAACTTTTGACAAATTTTATTGTAATATATTTAAAGTAAAAGTTTCGTTTTATCTGGAGTTAGAATTCTATTTACTTTATAAATATGCTTAAAAAATTTTTAATTTAAATACTTGATTAAAAAAACTCATTTTCTATTAAGATTCTCATCATTTGTATACTTAAAGCCACCTAATAATTTCATGCATAAAACCGTTCAAGCACTAAGCACCGAAATAATACGATTACTGGAATAAAAAAAAAAATTCATTTATCGCGTAAAAAAATTATCCTTCGTAACGACGTACACTCTCATAATAATAAATTTCGCGCGGCTCTCGGTAATCTCGGCTGCGGGGAGTACTCGTTCCTAAGAATTACTTCCCCTCCCACACGATACCCACAGGACAGTGCGGTATAAAAAGAAGCGCGCGTACAACACACAATGTAGCTGCGAGGCTCGACCGCGAGATAAAACGGGATCGGCGCCTGAGTAATTGTCGCTCCTCTTTCTTCTTTTTTCCCGCGGCTCCACACCTCTTTCTTGCCCTCCGAGGAGCGAGATAGAGAGAGAGAGAGAGAGAGGGAGGGAGAGTCGCGACGCCGCCGAACGAGAATGAGAAAGGATGGACCGGGGAGGAGGGAGGCCTTGATCGATCGAGGGGCGAGAGTTTCCGGGTTTCGTGCTCGCGGCTCGAGACCTTGAAAAATGCCGGCGCGCTCGTCATCGAAATATATACGTAGCCATCCGCTCCTTTTTGCATCCGACTAGGAGCG
Source organism: Ormyrus pomaceus (assembly GCA_900474385.1). Lineage (NCBI taxonomy): Eukaryota > Metazoa > Arthropoda > Insecta > Hymenoptera > Ormyridae > Ormyrus > Ormyrus pomaceus. The sequence continues at coordinate 9,181 of UCOM01000360.1, forward strand.
AATGTTCCGCGGCTTACTTTTTCCTTCCCCAAAGGCTGTCGGGATTTATAATACGCGCTTGCACTTATTGGGACTTTCTCCGGCCGTCGTGTTTAATTTTTTTTTTTTTTTTTTTTTTTTTATTTCGTGCGGAGGGGCATTGTCGAGCTTCCTCTCCCTTTTTCTCTTTCAGCGCAACGGTGTCCTTCTCCGTCGGCTCTTTGAGGCTGATCGCGAGAGCCTATATTTCCGAGGATATTTCATTGTTCCTCGGGTTCTGCACTTTTCTTTCCGCTTTTTTTTTTAGCTGTTATTCGTTACGGAGGATAATATTTTGTGACAGCCCCGGTGCAAGGACGACCGGAGGATGTCAGGGATGCTGGTCATGGATTTTCGAATGAAACTTCGGCTTGTTTTTTACGCGAGAATTTAAATCAAAGTCGTAAGAGTCTCCCTTCTCCGAGTGGTTTCACACTTCTCCCTGTAAAAACGCTTTTAAGAGTTTGAAAGATCGAGCGAACGATACAGTTGTAACTATCAACGTTACTTTCTTTCAGAAATAAAAAGAAAACTTTATTTAGAAATAATAAATTGAAGTTGGTTTTCTATTTCCGCTTTTTCACAGTTGTTAACTGAATTTGTCGTTTTCACGGTATAGGTATACACGCGAACCTTGCCCGAGCGTACAGAACTCTTGGCGAAGTTCTATCATTTCGGAAACGTCCCCAAAGTGGTGCTTCGCAAGTTCCGGCGACCATAACAGCAACTGAATGTGTTAGGGAGTGACGCCTTCAAGATCTCCTCTTGAAATTTTTCCAAGGCATGAATAAGAATCTCATTATTTTGTTCGTATTGTAAAAGGGGGAATCAGATTATTTCGTAGCGCTGAAAATTTTCAGTTTAATGAGTTTTGCAAGTTTAACAAAGTTTTCGAGCGGTTCGAGGCACCGAACAATTTTGGATGTGCCAGGCAAGTTCGAGCTAACTTCTTGATATTCTTTTGATAAATAATCACTTACAATTCCGAGTCCATCCTTTACGCCTCAATTAACGTTGCAGCCCTTCTCGTAAGAAGTAAATATTGTTTTTCTTTAACTCTCGTTTGCTGAGATATATTACGAGACTTGAAACGTGCTCGAGAAAATAATTAGGGTTAATATTCCCTTTTAGGGTTAACATAAAACATGGTAAAATCAATTTAGCCATCGACGTATCATATTTTGTCCAAACATAGTCATAAAGAAAAGCCTCATAATCGAATATTTACGATTTTATGGAATTAGCCGATGTGTTGCTCATCAATGTGTAGAACGCACATTTGCCTTTATTAACCGCGACTTAATTTTACATATCCTAATGAAATATAAAAAGTACAAGATTACATGTAAAAAATTATTTTTTTTTATAAATAAAATCTTTTCCCTCTCAATCAGAAATTCACCAATATTTTTCTCAAAAGATTCTTTTATACCACTTATTTAAAGAAATGCTTCTCGCCCAATAAACTGTTGCAAAACGATAACTTAGCGCAAATTAATTCTTCGCACTTTTTGGCACAAACCGTCGAGCTAAACGTTATAAAACGCTCGAAAATAATCCTTTATATTTAAGAAGGCGCCTGCAAAAAAAAAAAACCGAAAATTCACGCGCCGTCCAATTCCATTCATTCGGCGACGAGCGCCTCGCCGACGTACTGCCATTCATTCGGATATAAAATTTCAGCTCATTCACTCGAGCGTACGCACACGCTCTCACCGGTTTACGAGGCGACTCGTAAAAGCCGGGCGCATAAAGCCCGTCGCGCGCGCTCGCGACCAGCGCCGCATTCGAGAGCTATTTCCGAAGAGCCGAGAGGAAAATCAGGAGAGCGGCCGACTCGTACATTGTTTATGAAATCCTCTTTTGGGCGAAGTGTCGAACGCTGACGTCAGCCACAAGGAGCACGCGACTGGCTTGTAAACGTCCCGGCGATTTTGGTAAGCGCGGTGAGGTGACTTTGTTACATATTCATGTGATTAGCAAAGATATGCGAAGGAACTATATGAGTGCATAAATCAAGTTTTTTCGGTTACTGGGTGAAATTTTCAAGTAAAGAAATCGTTTTTTTTATTGCTTTTTAAGTAGATTGCATTATCTCAACTGTGCTATTTTAATGTTAAACTTATTTAAGAATATTTAATTATCCTACAGGGTTTTAGTCTTACGTAAATATTAGCGTATTCAAAGGTTTATTAGAAACTGAAATAGCTATTGGAATTTAATAATCTAATGTGCTATTTACAGTATGCATTAAACTTGTGCGATGTAATGAACTTTTGCGTGTTATTACAAAGTTAATCGCTTCGTCCTGTGGGCGCCAATTCTGCAGCAAAGTTCATGAATATAATTTTGAAAATCGAAAACGTAATTCGCTAAAGATAATTATTTACCACGCGATAAATCAACTAAATGCAATCAATCTTACTCCAAATGCTTTTTCTCATTGTGCATTCTAACATTCACTATTTCACTTTTTGTACGTTTGAACTTGCAATTTGAGAAATGTGGTTTATTACTTGGGTACGTTTGAAAAATAAGTAAAACATCTGAAAATGAATTACCTCAAATAAAATTTCAGTTTTTGTTTGCTAGTCATTTCCAAAGACGCAATCTCGAGTAAAAGTTATATAATTAATGTTTGCCCCACGAGATCTTTCTCGAGAAAATTTAACCTTGGCCCCAGGGCAAAGAAATAATGTGTCTTCTAATAATTTCACTTCAAATATTACTCAATAAAAGGAGAGTCTGCAATTTTTGACGTAAAAGTCTATATTATATATTTTTATTGATTATAGAATCAATATTTTTTTAATAATTGCTCGTCCATTAGCGGAAAGAAGTCGCCAACGCCTGAAAAAAGACGTATACGAAAACTTAATCACAGAATATGCGAATATAAAAATGACGTTCTTTTCCTCTTTCGCCTAACACCCTCCACATCTGCCTTCAATTTACTCGGTGTTTCTTCCGGAGTAATTTCGAGCGCGAAACACTTGAGATAGGGCTCGAAAAGCTCAACGATTTGAATTGGCTGGATGGACTAGCGAATGTGGGTCATGCGCATCGAGCCGATCTGCACAGGCCAAAGAGTGCTAATTTCATTAAACGATACGGCAGGGAGAGAGACGGAGAGTGCAAGTCAATTATAATCATATCGACTTTATTTTCCGTAAATTATTATCACTGAACGAGCCCGGGGGTGAGTAATTAATGGAATTTCTGTTTGCTCGATATGATCTATGCAGGATGCACGTCGGGTTAGCCAGAGTTTTATTTGTTCGCGTCAGTCGTCCTACGGTGCGACAGGGAAAATTTCAGAGTCATCACCGCTTTGAGAAGCTCAAGATTAATAGCAATAGAGTGAAAAAAGAGAAAATGAAAATGGAGCCTCCGATCGGCTGATCGATTTAATAATGCATTTAATTTTGTAAATGAATTTGTTTCTGAAAAATAACGTTTGTTGCAAATAAATTGTTTGAAAAGAAAATAATTTATAAACAAATAAAAGTACAAACATTTTTGGTTTTTCGTTTAACAATTTTAATTGCAACGACAATTAATTTGACGAATACAGATTTACACATGTTTAATTGGTAGAAATCTTAAGCAAATTTTTGGCTAATGAGTAGCCAGAAATTCTATTTCTGGTTTATTTTTGGTTGTTCGCTGGCTAATAATTTTTTATTTTCGTCACGCTTTTGAAGCAGAAGATGACTGTTTTCTATTTAGTGACCAATTTTAAGTAAATTAATAAATAAATGAATAAATGAATAACTGAATTAATTCATAAATTAATAAATAAGTTTTTATTATTATTGAAAAAAATACTTTTTAAGAAGTTAATTTTACCTACAGAGGGTATCTTCAGTACTACCGCACTGTTCACTAACAGGTGCTTAGTCAGAAATTAGAAAATATAAATCTAATGATTAGCTTAAAAAAATTAGATAGTGCTTAATATTTTAACCAGCACAACTGCTTTATTTTCTACCAGAGTATGTTTTCAGTTTTCGTGTTAATTATGGAGTTATTTTATTAACATCATATCACCAAAATAAATTTTCTGAAAATGTGTTAACACTGCACTCTAACTCTTACTCAGTACATTTGACGCAAAAATATTTAATTGTTTATATGAGTAATAAATCAAGGCTAGCATGATCATAAGAGAGGTAGCGATTTCTATCAAAAACAGTCCCTAGTTCCAGATGAATTTAATATACTGCTGTTACAGTTGAATTTAATATTTGAAATTAATACACTGCGTTCATTTATATATGCAAAATTTATTTGACTTAATAACATTGTTAGGTAGAATTTTTCTCAGAAAATTGTAACGATGATATATAATTGCAATTTTCTAAAAAAAACTGCAAAATTTCGAAAATTCATAATTTTATATATTTTTTTAAATTCATATCAAGCAATTCGCACAATTTTATTAGCAAGAATTCTGCAATCCTGACCAGAATCTAGCTTGCCAATAATCTGTCACCCAGTGTACAGCAAATATCATCGAGCAAACCATAATGGCGGTGCAAACGAGAGGTGTTAAATTTCAGGAAAACCCGGGGGGTATATTTCACGAACGTATACTGGCTGTCATGCGAAATTTTACCCTCAATAAATTATCCTGATGTGGAAAAGCGGAAGTCAATTTCCCAATGGGCCGTTTGAGGGAGCATATTCTTTACGTAATACCACGCGGAAAGTCGATAGAGTAAACTGCGAAAAAAAGGAAGAACCGGAAATTCATTTCAATTTGTTCGGATAATATTTATTCTTTTTAACACGCATATGAATGATATAGCAGAGACTGAAAACATATGTCAATCACTGTATGAAAGCAGATTACTAGTATATCTTTTTTAGTCTGTTGTTATTCTGAATGAATTATCTTTTAGAGTGATCGCTGATTGTTTAAATTTAATCTCAGATTTTCACGGTACACTAATTTTCTGTTGCTTTTTTTATTAATCAATGTCAATTAGAATCGAAATAAAAATAAACTTAATACACCAAATATGTATAGAATACGATTTAGTGAAGCATTATTTAAAATATTCGGAAAATTGAAATTTAAATGAATCAATGCAAAATAAAATATGAATTTACAGAGGAATTAATTTAAAATTAATGAGACTGGTCTAAATATTGTTCATGCAAAACAATAAAATCAATAAATTTAGCTGTCGCGAATTTACAAACGGATCGTCAACATCGGAATTATCAGTTCATAATTAATTTACAATAAGCCAATTTCATACGTAACAATTTTCGAATATTCTCTTAAATACATCTAATGAATAAATTCAATGCTTATTAATTAGTCAGTAATAACTGAAAAAATTCGAATAATTTAAAAAAAAATCATTTTATAAAGCATCTTTCTCGTCAGTTGCCTGTACATATTTGAAGAACATTGTTTGGAATTTTTCTACATTCAAAGAATGTCGTTTGTGCTTGCATACTTCGTATTATAAACTATTTTCATGTAAGATATCAGATGCTTTTGAGAAAAATTTCATTGCATTTTTATGAATAAAAATTAAAAAAATTTACAAATATAATTATTATTTGCATTATTTACTACAAAGTATATTTGACAAAGGTTTTTTATTCACTTTAATGTTAAATATTTTACCGTTTATCTTTACATACAATGCAAGTCACTAAGGAAATTTTGATAGTCATGTTTCGTGCGTTATAACCTGAAAAGGACACGTGAATATAACGGTATGCAAGTAAGGGGTCTGACTAGATTATATGCCTTTACTACTAGTTCGTGAGAGGTATGCAGGCTCGGTACTTTACAATGTTATTGCGTTAGCTTAAAATGCGCTTCACTCGCAATCCTCGTTTATTAAACAATCCGGATAATAAAGTATTCCCAGCTTTTAGTTTTCCACTTGTTAGCGAATCTAAAAATCCATCATTCGCAGAACCGAACAAAACAACTGGTAAGCGCACACAAAGATTAGGAGAAATTTTCATCCGACAAAGTCCGAGACAATGGCGCTAAATAATAACCTGGCAAATGAACTTGGAAGCCCTTTCATAAGCGGGCAGCCTGGCAAACAATGCATTCGTTTCCGTGCCCGCGGATCGATCGAGCTCCATCAAAGTGCTAAAGCACCGACGGCGGCCATCGCAAAAGGACGCGGGACTTAATCGACGAGCATTTCCGGGCGATTCCTTTAAATCGGCGCGTGATCCGTTAAAATAAGCGGAACGTCGATAATCTGCGACTGGCCGATTCGACCGAGAGAGAAAGGTGACGGGAGGGGGGAGGGGGATAAAGCTTTGAGCTTGCGGCGGTATGTATATAGTTGACGGGGGGGAGGTGCTGCCGGGAGTTCCTCGAGTTAAATCGCCTGTAATCTCAGGGGCTTGCTTCGACAAATTCCAAAGCCACAACTTCTCGCGGCCGCTGATGCGAGGCGCCGCTCGGATCGCTTTTCCACGACTTGCTGTTAATGGACGTTTACCGGAATAAAAGGATGAATTATGAGAAAGCTCCCTTTGCTTTCAGTTGGAAAATGCGATTGATTCATAAAGAGCGAATGCGACCGTATGAATGCACCGTTAATTTACGGATACGAATTGAAAAGTTTATCCTTGCAATGTACTAATGTTATTGTTTTCTTCTTTGTTTCAGGTGAGTCAAAAGAGCAGTTAATTATTCTAATAGGAATAACGAACCCGTCGTATGTAAGTAGGTATAAAATGTTGATTAACGCACTCAAATTTTTTACATGATTTCATGTATTCATAATGAACATGAATCTTGAACTGAAATATACAGAGAGTAAATTAAAGCAAACAAGATGCATTCTTGTGTATTGTAAAAAATGAACCCTCACAATTAGTGTGTAGAGAAGAATGAAGCACTAGCAGCGATTTATCATACTTGGCAATCTGTTAAATGATGTAATAACTTTCGTTCCATTATGTGTTTCAAGCATAATTTTAAATTTGAATTCACCATTTTCAAATCGATATCTTGTCGATTTTCATGAATGAAGGTGTTTTCCCACATTAAAATATCTCTTAATTACTCTTATAAAACCCATTCTGAACTGAAAATCAATTTCAATGTAAACTTGTTTGTTTCTGGATCATCCCAAAATTGAACAACCTAAAACTCCGTTACTAAGCGGAATAAAAATAAAAGCCCAATAAAATACAATTTTCTTTAAAAATAGTTTCGAATCCACTGGTAACAGCGTTACCTAAAAAAAATCCCAAAATACAATCTGACAGACCGCAAAACCCTCGCGAAATTCGCAAGGCACTTAAAAACTCGATTTCGCATTCGCGCCCGACACGTCAAGGCAATGACGTCGACTGATCCAAGCCGGCGCGAGTGCAAACTCGGCACGCGAGGCGCGCAGACTTCCGGCGCCGCGGCGTTTATCGCGATCGCGGCCTTTTATAAATAAATTGACGCCCCCCCCCCCCCGAACTTTCCGGCTGCTTTAGCCGTAAATCCTAGCCGCGATGCAACTTTCTCCCTCTCTCTCTCGAGTTTCCCCCAAGTTTTCCGTGGGCAGCGGCCTTTGTGCGGCGTGAAATTTAAAGAGCGGCCGCCTCAAGCTTCGTTAAGTGCGCTGGAAAACTTGGGGAGAGCGAGAGGTGGGTAAAGCGTGCGTGTACGTAAAGGTAAGTACGCCCGCCCACACTTTGTCTAATGTTTTTTTTCTTCATGATTTATTGGGATTTGATGCTGGTCTATTTGCGGCCAGCCTTGGGAAGATAGTTTTTTCTTTGCGCAGAAGGGATCATCTTTAACGAAATGGCGAAATGAAAGCCTTGTTAAAGTCGAATTAGCCCTTTTGACGTCAAAAGATATTTATTGATTTTCGAGCTAAACAATCTCGTCGAGATTTTAAGATTTTCCAGCTTAAACTGTTAATTTAAATTGAAACAGATTTAAATTAAAAGGAATCTTTCTTCTCGAGATTAAAACAGTTAACTGCGTAAAAAATTCCAACATTAGCAAAAAAAAAAAAAGATCCTTTCGCGCCTCGGAGGATGGAACCTAATGCTAAGAATTAATTCCATCTCGCCTTCGCCAACGGGAAAAAGCCCGTTTATTTCAATAGGACTGCAGCGGAGCGCAGCTCTCAGAATTTACTTAACTCGCCGAAATTCATTAGAGCACACCTCTCGCGCATGTGGCGTCATGAAGAAAGGCGTCCAGCGGCGCAAAGAAAGTACCTAACCGGGCCGGCAGAGTTTTTTTTTTTTTTTTTGTGCGTCGCCACGCGCACGACGGAGAGCCGCGGTCGCCGACACTTTGTTAAACTGTCGCGCCCGTCTCACTTTTCGGAGAAAGAGGCGCCGCGGTCTGAGGTCGACGGACCTTTTCACGTTTTTCGTCCTCGATTTTTTTCCCGGCCGCTGATGTTACAGAGCTTTTGTATTTATTCTCTTTCTGCACGGCTCGAGTTTCGTCTGTCGGAGAAGGAAATGGCCCGACGTATTCTTTTTTTTTTTTTGACTGTTGTTAAACGCGAGTGCATTGCCTCTGGTTAGGTGATCTGTCGTTATTGTTTTACTTGTGCTATTTAGAAAACCTGGTTGTCTGGTTTTTCGTAGTTTTTATTTGAAGGTTTAGAGAAATTTGAGAAGGATCAAGAGTTCTTGGGCATATATTGAAATTAAGTGCTTTATATAAATTATGTTATAAATATTAATCAATTTCTTTCTAGTGTTTGACGCTTTCTTTTCTTCAAGGAAAACTAATCCAATAATCCCACAAAATTTTCTAAATAAAACTTGGAAACAAACTGAAAAAACAGAACTCAAGGAAACGAACCTTGGAAAGTTCCAAAATCGATCTTCTTTATTTTAGTCAAAAAAGTTACTAATTTCGGCAAAAAGGCTAAAAGAAATCACGATTTTCAGATTTTCCCGCCGAACATAAATTTTTCCTTTTTTTTTCTCTCTCTCTCTCTCCCTCACAATTATTCACAAACTCGATCGCGCACTTTGCCGTAAAGCACGAGAAAAATTCCAAACTCTCCTACGCCCATCCTCCAACTAAAACTTCTATTCCCAACGAAAAGCCGCCACCCCGGCTTTAAAGGATCGAGAAAGAACTTGTAATCCCGAAAATCGAAAGGGCAGAGAGGGCTTTCATTCGGGGCGAGAACCTCGCGGGTAGCCGCACGTGCGAGCCTGTAACGATCGCCGGCCTCCCTTTATCCCGCTTTCTTTATTTTATTCCGGGGCTTTCTCCTCGGCGCTTCACCTCTTTTTTCGGCGTTTATTCGCGGAGGATATCGTACGTTTATTCGACTGATCTTTCTCATTCATTCCTCGGCGCGTCGGCCGATTGTCCCACTCGGTCGCATATTTTGGGCCCGAAACTTGATTCATTCCGAAATCATCCTTCGTTAAATCCTCGGGGTTTCGCCTAAACGGCGGCTCGATAAGATTGAAACAGCCGCCGCTGGATCAGCGCTCCCGCAAAAAGTCCCGACGGTCCTTTGTCTCGGGCCGCGTAACCAAATAACGAGGCAAAGAAAGCCCAGCTGTAAGAGTCGGAGGGAGAGAGAGAGAGAGAGAGAGAGGGCGAGCTGGAGTCGCCCACGCGCCGGAGGAGGGCGCAGGCGCACCCTTGGCCGAAAGAAAGACACACGCGCTCCCCATTCGCTCGATCTCGGCGTCGGCGCGGAAGCCGGACCGAATGTGCAGCGGAGAGCACCGCTGCTGCCGGCGCGCGCCAGTTAGAGAGGCGTTCTCGAGCGGAGTAGACTCCCGCCGTCCGTTATCCTCCTGGCCAACTCTCGCCGCTTCCGTCTTCCGGTGTGCCGCAAGTCGACTGCTCCCCCCGCCGCCCCCTCAAGCATGAACGGCGTCGGCTTCCTGAAGGCGGTGCAGTTCGGGCCGGCGAACCGGCGCCGCCGGCGCTACGAGAAGCAGCAGCGCGTGCTCGAGCTGCCCGGCTATCCCTGCCATCAGCACCAGCAGCTGCAGCAGCAGCAGCAGCAGCAACAGCAGCAGCAGCAGCAGCAGCCGGACGTGGTGCCGAGCTGGGACGCCGCGCCGCCGATCACGCCGCCGGCGGCCTTCTTGCCGCCGGGGTATAAGAAGGGATTCATCCCAGGTGAGGGCCGCCCACGCCTGTCCCTACACTCCCCCGCTCTGCGAGCCCTTCGCTCTCTCTCTCTCTCTCTCTCTCCCTCTTGTTTTCTCGGGCACTGCCCTTTGACTTAATTGTTTTTAGAGGCCCGCTATGAGTCGTGGATTAGGGCTCCCTATACTTTGCACGCTCAATTTAGCTGGCTGACTTTCGTGTAGCTTCTGTTTCTTCTGTCTCTGGTTTCTTGTTGGCTCTCCTTTTTCGTTCGCTTTTTGGCAGGCTTTTTGTTTTGCCAGTGGGAGGAGAAGTCGGGCGGATATCCGGCGAGGTGGAGCCCGCGAGAAAAAGTTTACGCAAGTTAAGCTTGGAACGTCTAAAGCGAGGGGGGAAAAAAAACTTGGACCTTTTGGAAATACAAAAGTATACAGTGCGAGAAATATTGAAAATAAAAAGTATTTTGGCTGACTATAATCAATTATATTCACTTCAATTGTGAAATAGTTTGAAATTCATTTATTCAATGTTGGTGAAATTTTCAAAAATGAAGGATTTATTATTAGATATCCGTAATTTCTTAATTAATGGTAGGTATTAGCAAAGTGTACATAAATCTTAATGCATAAAATTTACTTTGTTTTTGCTTGAAAACTGTTGATTTTCATTTATTACCTTAAATTGATTTATGTGAAGTGTACATATTTTCAAATCATTTAAAAATATTTCTGTTTTTTTTTATGTAAGCATTAATTCTTTTATCCACGTCAAGAACATTTATGCAATATAGCGTATTAGAGAATTCGTATTTTCACTGGCTAGGACCATCCCTTTTACGACGTCGTAAAGGATGAAAATATGGTGCTTTAAGATTTATGGAATTTTGAAATGCACTACGCGTATATTGCAGGCGTTACTACGTGCAAAATTGTCCATTCCCTATTACGAAACGTAAAAATCAATTATCAAGTGCTTTCGGGTTTCGCATCTTTTAATCCCGAATTTTTTTCGAAATTTAATCGTACAATTTAATAAAGGCGACGAATTCGAAAGGAGTGACTTCCAGAGAAAATCTCCGGTCGAAGCAAAAACGCCCAAAACTTACGTTTGACTTGAGCCCGTGTCTCTGTAATCAGATCGCGATCCAATATCTCGGGGCAGTCTGCCGGTCGGTAGAAAAAAAGGAGGAGCGAGAAAAAGAGTCGAGGAATCCCGTTTAATGTGCTACTTTCGAGGAAGAAAAAAAGGACGCCTATAATTTATTGGAGTCGTAACAACATTTCTACTTGAAGATGTAAGAGTAGGATTTTAGCGAGATTTGAGTCGGGAACTTTTCAACTTAATAGAACAAAAGTTTTATGCTACGGAGCCAAATAATGCTAATAACGGAATGTTTATTCATCAGAGAACATAGGTTCTTATAAGTGAGATGAAGAAGATTTGAAACTATGAAGAAGTAAATAAGTGCGGAATATATTAAATAAAAAGATTAAAATTACGTAAACTTGTTTAATAATAATATTTTAATTAAAACACATTAGAGAATACCACGTTAATTACGCTTTTTGAAATGTATTAAATTTTGTTCGCCTTTAAGTGAGTACTTGAAAACTTCATCATAAAATTCTTAATGGCAATCCCAGCATAATTAACAACTCCAAAGTAACAAGTTAAGTAGAAAGTTTCGTATTAAATTCAGCAAAAAAATTTTTTCTTCCTCTCTTCCGACTGTGACATAATAGCATCGTTGCGTTACATGGAAAAAAAAGCATTTTCAGCCCTCGAGTAAAGTACTTCCTTGAAGTAAGGCTATTTAATTACGCAATTCATTAAACTAAGTTTAAATTACTTGCACTTCGATAAATTTTATTTTCCGAAATTGTAATTATAAAGTGATTCGAAAAATTTAAGCAGTCAAACTATTTAACTCGTAACTTTTTCATGGACCACTAGTTGACTCTCAGCTACTTCTAACCGACTTCAATTTACCTTCATCAGAAAATGTTAAATCGTTGACAATTAAAAACTCCCGAAAAAGGAGTAAACCCGACCCTTAATCATCCGTAAACATTCCGCTCTAAACTTAATTAGCATCATTTGAAAATCACCGCCTACACCGCCGAGGCGATTATCAAGGGCCTTCGTAGCGTTACGCAGCTCCTCTCCCACCGTCGGCTAATGCAAAACAAGCACTAGCCGCGAACTCGTCCCTGCCCCCTCCGAAAAAGCAATTACCATTATTCAAGACGATTCCCCGCTGCTCTCCCCGGCGGAGCGATGTTGTTGACCTCCTCGCGACGAGAGATAGAGAGGCGAGGCGAGCTTGCGAGCGAGTTCAAGTTCAGCGGCGTCGCGCCTCTCTCTCTCCCTGTTTCTCCCCCACCTGGCCGGGTCTCTCTCTCTTTTTTTTTTTTACTTCTCGCGCGTGGAAAAGCCGAGCGGCGCGCGCAAGTGACGTCAAGCCCAGCTATTCCGAGGCTATACGCTGGAATTCCTTGGCGGCCGCTGCACGGACATTAAATTATACGCATACGCGCGTCATAGGAATGCAGCCGATAAAGGAATTGCTTTTGCCCGCTTTGCGTTTGCGAGGGAGAGAGAGAGAGAGGGGGGGGCTTCTTTCTTCTCTTTTGCGTGCGCGAGCCTCTCTATTTTTACTCCGCTGCCTCTCAAAGATGCTAAATTCGCCTGGAGATTTACTCTGCGGCAGTCTCTCGCATTCTTTATTAAAAAAGCTGCAAGAGATCAGAATTAGATGTCTGCCTGTTCTTTAATCTCGGAAAGAGGAAACCTTTTGATCGTCTTTCGAGATTCTTAATTAAATTGCATTAATGGCCCAGTAGGCGGAATGCGTTTGTTTGTAACGTTTTTGCGAAGGATGACTTGTTAAAAGAAATTGATTTCGATTTTTTTAGGTTTCATATAATTCAAAAAATATTATTAACATCCTCTTAGCTTCATTGCCAGGCCAAGTTATTAAATTACGAGAGGTCGATTCATTATTTGGAGTCGGAAAACAGCTTTCAAAGCTCCATAGAAGTTTTCAACTGGGTGGTGAGATACCGACTTTCTAAAACTTTTTATGCCGCAGTGAATGTTTATGGCTTCACTGAAGATATAAAAAATAATCTCCGAAAGGAAAAATCTACAATTTAAATCTCAACCTGTTCATGAAAACTAAACGACAAAATATATATTAAATCCGTATAAATTGCTCATCGACAAATAACAATTCTCTCTATAGAAAATGTTCGTCCAGTCAATAAATTCTTTTCAATGGCTCTATCGAATATCGCGAGCTGCAAACAAGGCCGCTGATATATATTTCAAAACAAATGGTTTTCGCGGCGTTTCACCCCGAGTCCCCTGGAATTTTCGACGTGATTTTCGCAATCGGCGCTTCTAATAAAAAAAAACGCCGCGCTAAAACGAGATCGAATTTCTCATCCGCCTTCTGCTTTTGAGGTTAAATGGACCTCTCTCACTTAGTTATTAAGCGCCGAAGAAATGAGAAGGGAGAGATAGAAATCCCAGTGATCTCTCCGTGAGTTAAAGCGCGATCGACCTAATTTAAAGTTTTGTCTTCGAAGTATCTGGGTTGTCCCGAAATATATAGTTCGCCTCGTGTTTATTTCTTGAGCAATTTTATTTTAATGTTCGAGTCTTTTTCTTTGCCTCTGTTTTGTATGTGATCTCGTTTTTCGCAGGCTCTTCGAAATGAAAACTATTTCTGGCCAAGATTTTATTATTAAGAAATAATTATAGTTAAGTTATGGCAATTTTAAAAAAATTTCGCAACAATTAATTTTTTCCTGATAATTAATCTTAAACTCGAATGATTTTATTGAAACTAAAGTATTGATTTATAAAAAAAAAAAGAAGCAACCATTTTTCCGAGGGATAAAGTTTTAACGAGCTAAATCCATAAATTGATAATTTTATCAAGAAAAAGATAGAGATTATTGCCATATCTCAACTTTTATTATGATAATTATTTTATCACCCCTCGGCAGTCACAAAAACTTTTTATTACTTAATAAAATTTAGCAAAGTTTCTCCGCAGATGTTAAGAACTCCTCGTGAATAAAAAAATCGCATCCGATTATTCTCCAGCTTCTTCATAACTTCCTCGAACATACAAGTATTACAACCCAGATAAAATCGAGCCTTCTCGCCATTTAAAGCCCCCCCATCCGCGGCCTTCATTATGCACGAGCACACGCAATTCGCCTACTCGAGCTCGAAAAAAGCTCATTAAATTTATCTCCCCGCGACGGCGCCTCGCGTCTCCCCTGCTAACGACGCAGAACTTAATACATTATTACCGGCGAATTCGCGAAGCTAACTCGTCGCGCGCGAGCATCTGCGCGCCTTGATTTTCATAAAGGACTCGCGGCCGCGAGACAAAGGCGCCAAGACAAACTTGCGACAAAGATGACGCCGCCTCCGCCGTCGTCTGTGCGGCCTCTTCGCTACTTGGCGCTGTAAAACTACCGAGGTCTTTGATCACAATGCGCAGTTTCTAGGGGTGGCGGGAGGTGTAGATTTATACTTTGCCGTGAAACTGACTCGATAGTAAAGGGATGCGATTGTTTAGATTTATTTAAGAAAAGTAAATGCTTAGGATTAGTTAAGTAAGTTTTAAGTAATAATATTTAATGTCAAATAGAGTTGTGTTGGCTAGTTTATAAAAATACAGATCAAACTTAATCATTTAGAAGAAGTATTTTTAGCTGGAAGATCGTAAATTTTGAACTTGAAGCTTTATATTTGCATTATAGCAAAACGTTTTCTTTTTAAGTGATGTAAAACGAAGCAAATATTCCGATGAAAATAAATAAACATAAAAATGAGAAATTGTAAAGATCTGAAGTAACCATATTTAAATTTGCGCTGTTTCCAATGATAAATGGCATAATATATATTCAAAAAAAGTATAATTTTTTTTCTGTTTAAATGGACTTATCCGAACACTCTCTCGGAAAGTTAATGTAGCACATTTTCAAAATTTATCTTTCGGCCCTTACGGAGAAGTTAAGTTTCGAGATATTCATTTCCCTTTCATGTTCAGATGTAGTTATATTTTATAGACTTCGTTTAGAAATATGGCTGTCAAAAGCTATTACATAAAGTTAGTAAAGGAATGTAATAAAATATTACGAGTATTAGCTCTATTAGACTTTGTACATGTTAGATAAAAGATGAATTTCGTAATCCAATTTTGCTGCTACTCGTGTGCATTTTAGTGTATACAGTTAAAGATATATTATTTTTATAATGGCATTTAATTATTGAAATGTATTAAAGGCATTACGCCCATTTGCTTTAATTTGAAATCGTTTTAGTACCGAATGCGAATTTCATTTGCGATAAAAGCCAAGTGCTTCATGCAATATTAATTGAAGTCTGCAATCATTAAATTACACAACCCTCTCGATCCCGTGATTGTTTTGTGGAAAAATTTCTCTTCTTATGTGACAATTTTGATAATCATTTAAAATCCAAACAAAATATGCTTTAACGATTGTTATATTTGCCTTAAATTAAAGCATCGAGATTCTCTCCGGCTGCTTGCCTTTTTTTTAAAGAAGACTTCTCCTTTAAATCGCAAATTCGGCCTTCCCTCTTTACAAATTCATTCGGCGATTGAAGGCCGCGATAAAGAAAAACCGAATCCCGCGCCGTCGTTCCATCTCATTGTCGCCGCTCAATTCGGTCTAACGGCCGCATTTTAAGATACGACACCGTAGCTTCTCCCCTGAGTCGCAATTTCTCGGCGCTTTCTCGCTGGTCGTCGTAAAAAGGAGAAAAAAGAAAAAGAGAGGATATAAACTCGCGAAAGGCGCGCAAATCGAACATTTCGCGAAATAGCAAGGGCGGGATTCGCGCGCGATATTCCGCTCACGTTTCGCCACGGTGAAACGGCGTAAATTCTTGGGAGAGAGAGCCGGGACAAGTGCCTAAGTCGAGCCGCAATTGCAGCGGTGCCCCGGGGCTGCGAACAAAAAAAAAAAAGAACCCCCGCGGACGACCGACGGACAAGCCGAAGAGTTACCGCCGAGAGCGAGAGAAAATGTGCAGTCGGAAGTGAAACTGGAACGTGTGGCTTCAAAGCTTTATTTGTTCGAGCGTAATTACCGTTGAATTTTCTAAGCTTGGAATAAAGTGTATTAAGGGCTTTTCGCTGAAATATTTTCAAATCCGATTGCGGGAATAAAAATTTAAAAAGTTCCGTGCCCCTCGGCTCTGGGGCTTTGCGAGAAAGAATTCCATCGTGAATTCTGTGTCAAGTTCGGGCGGAGATAAATTTGGGAAAAGTGAGCAAATTGGTGCACGTTCACGGCTCTTCGAGCAGAGTTTTAGCCTTTCACTTCGATCATTCAAAATTTTCAAAGAACTGCGTTACCGCCCGTTGGAAAATATTGATTCACCGAATTTTAAAAAAATACCCGTAAAATCAACTCCACTCCCGGAAATTTAAGCGCGAAGCATTTCTTACATTCTTTCGGGCAAGAACTTTTTCGATAATTTAACAACCTTTCCTTTCTCTAAAAAACGAAAAAAAAGAAAAAACTCACGAAAGCATAATAACATCTTAAAGAATGGCGTACAAACGCGCGAAATAACATTCATTGTGCGAAATAAAAAGCGCGAGGTAGGAAGACGAAGTAATAAGCAGAAGCACACGGCAGCCGTGAAAAGGTACAGTGGATGAGGGTGAAAAGCTGCTAGAAAATTCTCGTCTCGCATTTCCCCCCAGCTTTTCCTCTCTCGCGGCACACAACTACGGCTAATTGCATCCGCGATATTCACCCTCCGCGCCGGCGCTATTATCGGATTTAGCTCTTCGCCTGGATGTTAATTGGAACAAAAAAAGTGCCGCTCGGACTTTGTTGGAAGGTCGCTTCTAATACGGCGGGGGAAGGAGGCGAATAAGGGGGAGCACGGAAATTCATGGGACGACAGGCAGACGAGGCTGGCCGCATAATTCGAATGCGCGTAATTGTCCCGTCATTTTTCGCTTCCCCGCGGATTCCGCTAATTTTAATTGCCGAGTTGAGAATGTCGGCTGTCTGCTGTCCTCGGATGGCGCTGTTTAGCGCCCCTGGATATATTCTTGAAGTTTTTACCTTTTTAATGGAATGTAAACTTTTAATGTTGAGCTCATGCCGTTCCTGGTTGGAAGAAAGCGCAATTAAAGTAAAGTTTTGCGAGGCAAATTGTACGATTATTTTCGTTCGAATTTCTTGCATTAATGAAATTCTGAAGATCCAAACATTCGAACTATGCTTGCTTCCCGTTCGAAGTTTAAATTTGTGTTTTCATTATCCAAAGAATGTCGAGTACTCTTGATATTTGATTAAAGGAATTACTAATCCAAGCAGTTTACCTTAAGAACATTCCATTACGAATGCAAACTACTTGAGAATAGAAGAAAATTGCAGTTTTCTTTTAAATTTCTATTACTCGCATTCAGCTCCACGTCCACCAGTTTGAATCGCCGCCTTAAGCAAACGCAATAGCCGTAAAGAAAAAAAACTAACACCGTAACAATATCGTGATTAATGATTGGCTACGTCCTCGCATTAATCACGTCGCGACAAAAAGGAACGGAGAGCCGCGACGGCGCGCGGTATCGATTCCACATTGCGCAGCGACTTTTCAATATTCTAAGAGCTCGCGCCGCCTAATGATATGTTCATTCGAACGTAATTATCACTATTGATTCCGCTCGCCTTTTTATCCTCTCTTCCGGGCGCCGGGGGGAATTGAATTAAACAGCGGCTTATAGCGCAGCAGCTGCCTCCGCTAACTTTTTCCCCCTTTTTGCCCCCCGCCCACACCTCCTCCCTCTGCTCTCTCTTTTTGCCGAGCTTTTTTTTCCGAAGACGATGCAGCTGCGGCGAAAGAGATATTTATGCGTTCTTGCCTCTCTTTTTAGCGCGCCGCGCCCGACGCCGCTTAGGTATTCATTGGCTTTTGAAAGTCGTCGGGATCAGGGCTGCTCTTTTCCGCGTGACCGTGACATTGCCGAAATTTATCTGATCCCATTGTCCTCGGAGAATAAACGCGATTTGTGGCTCTGCGAGTGGGCGATCAGCGCCGATTGAATCGCGCGGACGTCCAAAAAAATGCCAATATACTTTGGCAGTGCGATTACTTCTCTAAATTCTGGAAACGGCCTCGCGACCATCGCGATTAAAAAACTCCGATCAAAGAGCGCAGATTAATTAAAGCGCAATCTTTCGCACCTCGAGGCGGACAAATCCGCTGCTTACAAGAAACGCTCTCGAGGCGGCCATTGTTATTCCACAATATTATTCCGCCGAGACTCCCCCCCCCCCTTTCCGGCGCCTTGAGAGGATTAAGCTCTCTCTCTCTCTCTCTCTCTCCCCGCGCTGCAAAACTTCGCTCGCGGGGATGAAGCGTTTAAAGCGCCCCTTGCGCATCATTGCCCGGGAGTTGCAGCCCCGCAGTAATAATGCACGGCGAGTACAACGTGTAAACGTGTAAACTCGTTCCCGCTCGAATTCGATGGGGGAGGGGGGGCCATGGGGGCGTTAATTAAGGAGGCGGCGAGGTCGCGAGCTCGCGCTTAATTACCACTTAGCTCGGGCGCCAAGGCTGGAGCCTCGCGAACTTCGCGGCTCGTAACGCGCGAGAATTGCTCGCTCGATGGCCCCGTTTGATAAATGCGCAGGTGCGCCGCGCGGATTATTTCGCCGCGGAGTTGTTTCCGAGTGCTCGAGTTTCCCCCTCGGTCTTGGGAGAGTTATTAATCGTTTTTTCTCGTTCGCTTGTAAAATTGAGGAGCTTTTGCCGGCGCGGGCATTATATTGTCGAACCCTTTGACGCGGAAACATCGCCTCGTTAACGTTATCTTTTGTCCTTAAATCTGGAGAAACACTCGACCTCGTTCAATCTCTATCTCGGAGCACTCGAACGGCATTTAAACCCGGGCTCTCAAACGTTACTTCTGCTTAAGCTCGCCGTAAAAAAAGAAAAGGTAATCGCAAGCAGCACAAAGCGGAGAAATCTTATCCTCCCCCGCGGCGGGGGAGCTGAAATGCATTCGAAATTGCGTCTGAAGTATCCCTCGATGCGCGCGCTCGGGGAAGCATCCTCGAAAAGTGAACGCGGCCCCGTAAACAATGGCCTGCCCGGAAGCCGCGCGCATCGCGCGGTTGTGCAGTTCGCCCGCCGCCGCGGCGCGCAGCCCTTTATTGCATGCCTCGCCACGTGAGAAATATCGACTGGCTGACTGGCTCTATTTCTCTGTCTCTCTCTCCCTTTCGACGCTCAAATTGCTTCGAGAAGGCTGTGATGCCCGCCGAGAGAGCGCAAATGAAAACCGCCTGCGCATCTCTTTCTCTCTCTCTCCCTTCTTTGTTTGCCGAGAGCGGACTTTTTTCTTCCCGCTGCAAGACGAGGCACTTGATTTTCCCGCGTATTGGCATTGCGTAATTTCAGCAGGCAATATCGGTCGGGATTCATGTTCTTCATCTAGATTTTTCGGGGAAAATACTTATTATATAATAAATTATTCTAGACGTACGATTAAAATACACTTTTGAAGATAATTAGGCAAAATGCACACGTCTACCGAGTGAACATTATTTATCGCCAATTCTAAAATAACTCGTGGCAATGATGAGCGATGTAAAAGTAATTCGTACAAAGCAGAAACTATCGGAATATTCTTTATATAGTCTTTCCCATTCGATATAGAATTTTATCCAGTAATTATAATAGCATTTCTGCGAGATATGCAACGCAAATTGGTATATTTAGGAGCCTTGCGTCAGCGATAATTTTCCCATTCACAGTATAGGCGGCTCTTTATCCCTTTCGCACTAACAAAGGGAATCGTCGGAGTGAAAAAGCTAAATAGGAGTTCCACGTTAAAAAAAAAATAAATAGGGTTTCACGCAAGATCGCAACAAAGGAAGGTCACCGACGTAAAAGTTACATTGCCATGCGAGATAATGTAAACAAAAATACTCTACCCGTAAGGGAATACACGAAGTGCATAGTAAAAGCTGGAAACTTCTTTTTATTATACTACTTTACAGGATTATCAGTTCCTCTGGTACATTTGCCATGAATGCATTTTACATTATCTTTAAAAAGTACGCCGCCGAGCTTCTTTCGCCGCTCCCCTTTTCCACCCGTTTCCCCAAAACCTTCTCGAAAACATCCTGCCTCTCTCGGCACTTCAATCATTAGCGACTTAATAAACCGTTCCCCCGTGAAAACGTCAAGCGCGGCGCGACATCTTTTCCCTCCTCTTTAATCTCGGGCGATAAATCAGCCAGGGCGAGTCGCGTGCGCGACGTACTCGCAAAGATTAGAGCCGCGGAACGTGCAATGAACCGAGAGAGGAGCCGCATTGCGCACTCGACGTGCCCGGGACGCGAAGTGCAGAGCCAAAAGCCGGCCTGGCCGCGACATCCTACCGCCTCCACCTCCCTCCGCCGGAGTCGCGGCCGCTATGATTGATCGCCGATGCGCCGCGTGTTCAAAAGCCGGGGGCCCCCCGGCATGAAACGCCACTTTGTCTTTATTTCGTCAAAGTCGCGGGTGCCTCTTTTTCGACGTACACCGCTAACAGGGGCTGCTCGTGTTCCGGCCCGGGATCTGTGTCAAGTTTTTTGTACTTCCGACTTTTTGGCTCGCGGTATTTTGTCTGCGTTTTTATACTTTTAGCGGGAATCGATAAAAATTCTATTCGATCGAATTTCTTTTATTGCACAGTTGGGCTATTTTGCCAATATTTTGAAGGCTCCGTCTACTGACACATCTTTTAATTTAAATTTTCCAGTTGCGCAAGCGACGGTAAACTTCTCGCGAAATACCGAAAGTTCCTTAATTCAATTGAAACGCAAATAGCTCGAATCAGCACGAGCGCGAAACGTGCCGCTCGTCTTTTTCCCCCCCAAGAAAGATGCCAATCACCGGCAAACTTCTCTCCTTCCGCTCCACTGGGCAAAAATCCCATTCCGTCGAAAAGCGCTCGACCCATTACTCAGCCCGCCTCGCTTCGATATCCCCGCGGCTCGTCACGCGAGAAAGAGAGAGAGAGAGAGAGAGTATACCATGAGCCGAAATCGGAAGGCTCGCACCTTCGCGCTGCTCTCTCTATTTCGGTCGCCGGTCTCGCGAGCCAGTCGAGCTCGGGGCGCGCGCGCGAAAACAGATCTGCTGTCAGGCGTCGACGATGGGTCGCATCATCATCGGACTCGACTGGCGAGGCAAGTAGAAAACCTGGCTGTGCGCGAACGTCGATCGGATCGGAGTGCCGAGCGAGAGAGAGAGAGAGAGAGAGAGAAAAGAGCGCGACAAATTGCACCGGACGGCCGTCCGTCTCCTCTGGCTGTCCGAGCGAGGCTACAGGTGTGGAAGAGATAGTCGGGGGAAAATCGTTTTAACGCCGAGTGATGGATGGATCGGGAGTAATGCCGTAAGCGCCACCCGAAACTTCCGCGGACGAATTAGCTTGTCGATGCTCGCTGAAGATTCGATTATTTCTCTTTCGCTCGCCGCGGTTCGTTGGTGCCTTTTCACGTGGAATATTTTATGCCGGTGCGTTGTAATTTAATTTTTGGGTGAAAATTTTTCAATTTTAAAATTTTATTTTTATTTTAAGATAACTCAGATACGGCGTAAATTGAATTTCGCGTCAGTCGACAGTGGATTTGTTCAAGTTTCAATATTGATTTTTCTTGTAATATTTATTTTTTTCCTTTTAATCTTTTGGGGAAAATATTTTGAAAATTCGAAAAATGTAGAAAATTTAATTAATTAATTTAGTTTACATTTAATTAAGTTACTATATCCAATAAAGTTCGAATACCAATATTGAATTTATTAACCAAACTAAGTGAAAGTTATTAAAACGAATTATTTTAATTAGTTTAACAAGAACTATTAATTTAATAATGATTGAATTTCGAAGAATAATTTTAGTCGATTTCGTTACGGGGCATTCCAAACATATCTGCTTAGTCAAATCTTTCTCAGAAGAGCATGTAGCACAGTAAATATTTTGCAACGGTGATGCAGATTTATTTAACCTCTCGCAATTAATAATTATACAAGCTTCAAAAATTATCCTTGCCATACTCGCTTTAAAACCCAAAGACGCCCAAGAATCTCTACGCCGCGACGCTTCTTCGCACTCAATTTTTCCCGATAATACCAAAGTTTACGCTTCACTCTACCCACCGCCGAGCGCGTAGCCGCCTCCCGCGTTTTCCCATTCACTCCTCGGCGTAAAAAAGCTGCGTCGTGCTATTTTCGTCCGCAAAATTAAAAGAGAGAAAAAAAAAGAAGAAAATCCGCGGCGGCTGCTCGCCGCGCATCCTCCCGATAATTTTGGTCTCTCGGACGCGCGCTTTTATATATATTTGTTTCCACCTCGCAACGACTGCTGGCTCGGCGCGCAATCGACTTGGCTCCGAGCCAGTGGCCACGACACGCGAGAAATGCGAAAAAGCCCGGCCGTTCTCGATTTTCATTCAAACGCCAGGGGGAGAATCGCCGCGCGAATTGCCCTACCCGATATACTCTTCTTCCCGCGGCTATCGCTGTGCCGGTCGCGTCGGTGAATAGCCAAGACTCAACGGGAGGAGATTCGTTAAAGGGGTTTTTAATCTGGGCAATGAAGCGCGATATCGGAGCTTTTTCGGACACGTGACTATCGAAAATTGAAGCGCGGAATTGAATTCTTTTATTGGTTAAAAATTTTAGTCGAACTGTCGGTATCATTTTTTAAATGTATTATATTTTTAGAATTCAAATAGTCTCCCACGTAATATTTTTTTTGCTGTCTCAGTTGCCTTTTCCAAAAAAATCCGAGCTTGGTATAAACCCTGCCAAATTTTTAAACAGTTAGCTACTTTTAAACAGCTATCTTATGCATCGATCCACCACTAAAAAAAGCAGTTTCTATCGATCCCACGTAGCTCCGGAATCAGCGGAGCACCAACGTTCTTCCCCTGCAAAACAAACAGTGCGGCTTGCAGACATTATGCGAGGCTGACACGATTTAAATCCCCAAACTATCGATTCGAGCCGAGTAAACACATTACAGTCCACCCACAAAGACTCGCCTTCCGCCTCCGATCAAAGAGGCGCTGCGTCGGGGGGGCTCCGTCGTATTTGCACTGGAGAATCTCGCCTGGCAAGCTTAGGGAAAGTCTCGTCGATAACGAGAACGCGAGGGAAGATCGACGAGCCGCGCTGGACGCGAAAGGAGGAACCTTGGGCGACATTCGGGCTCGCGTCCAAGTGAGCCAGTGACCGCTAATTATCGGAAGCCCGCTGTAGCAACTTCTCGGACCCGCTGCCAAAAGTTTTTTCTCCTTTTTTTTTTGCTCCTGCTTTCCTCTCTCTCTCCGTTTTTTTCGCTGCGCTCGGTTGACTCATTAGCTCTACTTTTGGCAATCCCGCCTCTCTCGCGCGCTCAACTTGGATGTTTATCCGGCCATTATTGCCGCAAGTCGGGGGGAATGGTTATTGTTTAGGATTGGCTTCGGTAATGTAATTTTAAGTACTCAAGTTGGCCGGAATGTGTGTGGAATGTCATCGTTGTTTTGTTGAGCTTAGAATTTTTTGTCTATTTTAAGTTCCTTAAATGAATTGTGTTTTAAAGTATCTTTTCCTTGTCGTAGACATTATGACTGTTAAGTAATACACTATATTTAATGAAGTCTATACAAATACGTTAAGACATAAATTGGAAGTGTTAGTTATAAAATAATTTGTAATAAGATGTTTTGTTTGATTTCAATTTAGTACAAACGTAATAAATTGTACTGACTAGAACAAATTGACTATGTCGTTTGTAGTTAAATGACTCACTATTCACATGCACGCTATTCTATGTTTTTGGGTTTCTACCTTTCCGTTATTTTAAACACTTTATAAATAAACATTACAAATATATATTTCACTCAACTTTGCATTCATTCACGATTAAACTGTAGTAGTCACCAATATAGCGTCTTATTCCACGATTTATGGGCTCTAAATCCCGCAGCTTCGATGAAATTTAGAAACTCATGTGTTCCTTTTATAAGTTACTTAAACCCGAATGCCAAGCAATGAATTTTTACAATCTCTGACATTTTAAAGTAATTAATTGTTTTTTTTTTTTTCAAATTACGAAACAAAAAATTTCCTTCGAGCATCTAGCACTAACTCGCATTAAAGCTCAAGTCGAAAAAAAAGAGAACTCAATGTCAGAGCAGAGAAAAAGCCAGCGGGCAAAGCCAGAAAAGCTCTCGAGCGCCGCGCCCAAAGCAAGACCGGACTTTGAAGGAACCCTGGCCTTTCCTTATTTCAGAATCGAAGAAGGACAAGAGCGAGCAAGCGAGCAATGGCAGCAACGGCTCGATCTCCCCGAGCGGCGATCAGGCCCAGCAGCAGCAGCAGCAACAACAACAACAGCAGCAGCAGCAGCAGCATCAGCAGTCGGCGGTGGTGGTCACGAGCTCGGCCAGCGACGCTCCCAGCAAGCCCAACAGGCCCAACACCCTCGACACCTCGGCCACCGGGCAGAGGATCGGCAGCCGGCGGCTCAACGCCGCCGCCAACTGCTCGCCTCGCGTCATCCTTAGCAAACCCTCCGTCTATCTCGCCGAGGAGCCCTTGGCAGGTCAGGCCCCCCCCCTCCCCCCGAAGCGCCTCTTGCGAATTTCAATTTACTGGCTGGTGGCGGTTTTCGAGTTTTGCCTTCGTTAAGCTGCTCTAAGTAAAGCTTGATGGGCGTTTGCGTTTAGGTTATGCTTTGAGTCTTGGTTTTGGTGATTGGAGGTACTAATAGTTTGAAGCTTCACCTGGTTGCGTCGTTTGGAACTTTTGTGTTTCTGTAACACGCATTTCGTAGGATTTCTATGGTTTAGCTTATAATCAGATCAACACACGAATTTCAAGTATGGACAGCCCTAGATTTTTTTTTTATTTTTTATATCAAATTCTTGATTAAAGTTTTTTTATGAGATGAAAGAGAAATTTTTTTTATTCAGAGGAAAATTTCATTTTCACCAGATTAAAAATTTCAGAGGGGAAATGAAAATTTTCTCATCATTGATCGTATTTATTCAGGTGTACTAATACCCTTCTCATTCAAGATTTTAATATTACATTTTGATGTAAAAACGGATTTTTTATTATTTTCTAAATTGTGTTGTTGCCGAAAATTGCGCAAAACTAGATGTGAAGGTCATCGGCATTAAAATAATTTATAAATCACCCTTATTTTTGAATTATTTAAATGTTGATGGTAATGTGCCAAAAATATGTTTCTTCACAATGATTTTTATTGCGTGATTTAAATGCAGTCGTTATATGACTGAAGCTTTAATCCCTATAACTGATACCTTCTGAATTCTAAATTCCGGTTTGACATATAGTTAAAAGTGTAAATAGTAAACGTCAACCTTGTAGAATTTATTTCTAAGCTTCGGAATTATTGAGCTTTTAATGGGACTTTTGGTGAAATAATTTTTAGTTACTTAATACCGTTTGATGCTTTCCAAACTAACAAAAAAAATTTTATATCGATTTTGAAAATCGATAAAAATTAGTTTTTACTACTAACTTACTACTAAATCTCTTGTAGATAATAAATTACTGAGTATATCTAACTAAGTAATATACTGCCTTATACTTACGCTAGATATACTAATTTTTTAAGCGTTTTCCCAGAGTGATTTATTTTTTGGCTTGCAATACTCGATTCAAATATTTTATTTGAAGTATTTTATACATCTACTAACATTTTATCTACATACATTTGAACTTCCGCATACAATAAAAGCAGGTATAAAAAAAACCTGTAAAACCTAATTACTGCACGAATAATACTTGCAGTACCGCAATAAACACAAACGTAAACCTTCCTAAAATTTACAAACGTTTTCTCGGGGCCCTTTCACCTCGCAAAAACGACTAGAGCTCCTCCTCTATCCAAGATTTATTAACGAGGCCGTCGTTGCATTGTTACAGCGGAAAAGGGGGTGTTACACTCGGGCACGGACGAGCAGCAGGTCATAGAGAGATGTTACCCGCAGAATCTGATGCTCTCGGAGCTGCCGGAGCCGCCGATACCGCTAAGCGAGATTGGCCCTATTCCGCCCCCGCCCATGTTCAGCTCGCCCAGTCCGACTTTATTGTCCAGGCAGAAGCAGCAGCAGATGCCGCTTCTCGACTGCGAGGATGACGGTAATTACTTGAGCCTTAACGACCGAGTCCCCGAATCTTCTGGGCACCAATTCGAACGACGATTGCGTGCTTTTCGGTACACGCGGAATGTTGATTTAGTAAACATTTATTTATGTAATTTTTCAGTTTAGTTGTTGGTGCACTAAATCTTTATCTAGCATAAAATAATTTTTATTTAAAAAAGTACTATAAAATTTAACTTGTGTATTGCAATAATTACTTTTCTAAACTTTACTCGTGTATTTATTAATTTATTTGTGCATTTTACAAAAACTTTTTTTGCAAATCAATTAGACGACACCGTAAGTAGAAAAAGGTCATATTGTTCAGACAAAAAACGCAATTATTTTTCCCGTAAATTTCTTTTCCGTTTCTTCAAAACAACTACTATGAAAACTGAATCAATTTTTTCGGTATCATTCATTCGATGCAACACCACAGATTGAATAATAAAAGCCCCCGGCTTACCTCCTCGCCATCCGTCCCGCGCCTCCAAAGCCAATATTAACCTAATAACTAACAGCCGCCTCGTTCGCCCCAGACGACGAGGATATCGACGTCGACGACGAGGACATGTACGGGATCGACACGTCGCGGGTGGAGGAGATCCCGGCGAAGGAGCCCAAGTTCCACGCGATGCCGCTCAAGAGCGCGCTGAAGAAGAAGGGCGGCGGAAGCGGGCCCGGCACGCCCCAGAGCACACCCACCCAGGAGATCAGGCCGCTCACGCTGCGCCAGGAGCTCCACGCGTCCTTCAAGTACGTTATCAATCCGCTTTACCCCGGATGTCCTCTCTCGATTTTATCTCTTTATTTATCGCGCTCGTCTGATTTAAGGGCTCGACCTGGAATATTGCCTTGTTTTTTTATTCGCCATTGATTTTTCACGGGCTTTTGAAAATTTAATAAAAGTCGGAGCAACAGGTTCTTGTAGCTGTCTAAAAATTTTTACGATACTCGCGAAACAAGCTGAGCAGTGAAACAGTCGATACGTCGGGATATTTGATTTTGCAGCTATCGAATTCGCAGATAAATAAGACGGAATTAATGAAATTCTTGAACAAAGTATTAAGCGAAATGCCAGCTCGAGCTCTTTGATTTAAGATACGAACAATGGATAAAATAAAATTCTAATGGTGTTTCAGCTTTTACGTATAATATAGTAATTTTTGCAAGTAAAAGTAACCACTATTAGACGTTACTGGGACATTATTTTTCGCTCGCATGATCGCAATCAAATCTTTGTCATTCGAACGCTCTTACAAAGCTCTCTACAAGTAACATAATTTCAATGATCGATCATTGCATTTGTAGAGGCCCGCCTTCCTGTGTGTAAATAATGTTCCAGAATATACATATAGTAAATCAGCGTTAAAGCATATAAAAATGTAGTGAATCACGCTTTCGTGCATTCGCCCATAAGACATGTATATTCAATCACTAGTAAAAGAAAAAAAATCGTATGTTTCTTATGCTTAACCAGAAGGCCTCCTTTAAGGTCTAGGATGAGAATACGGTAATTCGGCAACCCATTGACATTAATGTTTCCTCTCTCTCTCTCTCTCTGTCTGTCTTTCTGTTGTCCTTTCTCCCTTTTCGTTTTCTTAGTCCTCTGGTTTTCTCTTCTGTCTGTATATGATCCGAGCATGCGCGACTCCGTTTACACATGGATATATTGTTGTGAGGTTGATCGTGGCAACCTACATGTTCTATTATGGATTTTTAATATCCGATGTAGCATGAGAATATGATTTTTTTTTTATAAGCATGATAACATGAGACAGGGAGTTCATTTTCATGTAAATTCGTTTCCCGACACTTTGCGCAACTCCATGCTGTCATTTTAGCTGTTGATCGACTGCATTTTTATTCACTTTTTATGGCAGTGGATATTTTTAGTCAAAGCCGCATCATTTGTCACTCGACCCAATTCACAAAGGAAAAACGTATCGCTTATTATTATTCGTTAACTTGACGCTTTTTAAATAAATTATTCACTTTTCGAAATAGCGGCATTTCTATTTAAATAAATCTAAAAATGTGTACTGTAAATCAACAACTGCATCCCTGCCAAAGAATTTCAACAATTTTTCTGTCGGACGATATCCGGTTTTCAGAGTAAAATCACGCATCACCAACAAACTTCTCTATGCTCGTCACTAATTTTATTCCTTTAAGGCACATAGAACTAGCATTAAATTTTAGTCCACCCTAACTGTAAGGTACTCGCTTTGAAAATTATCTAAAATCGTTGCAACGACAAAAGAGCGCGAGCGATTACCACCGAAAGTTTGACGCAACCAAGACGCACACAAGCACAGATTAGAGTCAAAGCGTCAGCTCGCGTCGAGACAGAACATTGGTTCGCTATGCATCAACCGGAGCTTCCAGTCCGCCGAGCAATCGAATTAACGTTTGCGATTCGATGTTTGCAGTTGCCGCCCAGGGAGGTTCGGCTTGGCGCTGCACACCACCATTGAGAACAAGGAGAACGCGAGGCCCTACGTCATTCGAGAGGACTCGGACACGGACTCGGGAGACGGACAGGTCCTCTATCGGGAGGACTACGACGACGAGAAGGGTGAGTGCATCATCTGCATATTTAGATTTTATCGCTTCCCGCGCGGAATTCAATTTTGAGATATTGTTTTGTTAAGCGTTGCGTCGGATATGCGATGTTTGTTACGATTTTGCTCATTGACCAATGGTTACTTTGAGATTCCTGGTTAAAAGGGAAGAAAATTTTATTGAATTCATCGTTTCAACAAATGTTTCTTAAGCAGCGCGATTATTGCAGCAAGACGCGCCAAGAAAACGGAGGAACAAAAATCTGAACTCATAAAAGCATACATTTTAGCAAAAGCTTCGGAGAATCCAACGTAGTTCGAAAACTTTGAAAACTCGAATAAGAAATGAAACTTCCGAAGCAGGAAACGATTCAAAAAGCACGAGTACTTCCATCGAGAGCACTAAAACTCGGCGCAACCGGCCGGCCATCTTAGCCCCTCTCGTCCAACGCTCTTCGAATCCGTTCCAAAACGCTTCGCCGAAAAATTCAATTAAAATTCCGCGAAGACTCCCCGACGCGCGCGAGAAAAAGGAAAAGCTCGCCGCGCCGCTGCACTCGTGAAAATAACCGCGGGAGAGAGAGAGAGAGAGAGAGACCGAGTGAGTCAGCGGTCTCCCCCCCTTTATTACTCGCGGCACGCATCAAATCAGCCTTCGACGTACTAATTATACCCGTCGCCTCGGTCACACGCCGCGTGCGCGCAAACTTCGAATTCGTTCCCTCTAACGCGCACCTTGAGGTTTATATTAATCCGCGGCGACGGCTGGCAAGCCGTTCAGTGCCTTCCTGGCCGCCGCCCGTGAAAAAGAGACAGAAAGACAGAGATAGCCGGTCCCTCGGTGTGGCGCGCAGTGTCGAGGTGAAACCGCGGCAAGTCCAAGGGTGCACCGGTGGGGTGTAGGAGGATTGTGACGCGTCGACGAGCTTATCGAGAAGGTATTAACGAGAGAGAGAGAGAGCGCGGCTCGCAGAAGCGGATTCTCGAGAGTTACGCGGGGCATCCGGCCGTAAATTCTCTCGGCTCGTCTGCTGCTCTTCTTTGTTTCGCTCCCCCCGGGGGAGGCACGTCGATCGTAAAATTAAGCGCCGTCTCGGCCCTCGAGGCAATTACGCGGTGTAAAGTTTCGCGCGGACACGTGCCAGCGGCGCGGAGGAGTGCGCTCCGCTAAATTGTGTAACGCCGCGCTCGAATTGTTTACTCGAAGCTTCTCTCTTCTATTTCCGCTAGAGCTCTCGCAGTGTTGTGTCAGTTGGGGAGAAGACGCCGAGGAAGGACGATGGTGGAGCGCTACGAGTGCATCGGAATGATAGGTCGTTAACCCTCGATTTAGTTTTGATTTATTGCTGTGCAGCAAGTGTATATACGTATAATACCCGAGCTTTTGTGTAATTACATCGAGAGGTGCCGCGCCGCGGATGTTGCAGGGCTCGATTTGCGCAGTATCTTTCTCCTGTATTAGTGTTGGTGATTAATAACGCGGTGTAGAGTGTTTTCGCTTCAAGGTAGAAGTAACTGTTTACCTCGCTACTTTTTTCTTTTTATTTATTTTCAGTAGATCTGTAACTGCGTCAATGCTAGTTTCGAAAACAATCAAATTAATTAGCTACGAGCGCGAGTTGCGGATCGGCGACGTATAAATAGTATTCGGAGAGCTCTATTTACCAATGGCGCAGGACATAATAAATCGACCGCCATTCGCGAAGAACAACAGAAAAGCCGGTATTTTGAAAGGCAGAAACAGTCCGTTTATTTCGCAAACAGATCCATTCGATCCCCCCCGCCGCCGCCTCCGCGTGTTTGCCCGGAAGCATTAAAATCGCTATTTTCGAAACAAACAGCCGAGTCCGGCCGGCCGGCTTTAATCGATCGCATATTTCTCGCGCGATCAAAACACTTTCGATGTAGCAGGGCTGGAGCCTCGTAAAAAATAAGTCGAAGCGCGAGAAAATCGTTTAATCCGCGGGAGGAGCGCGTCTTCGTTGGAAGCCGAGATGAAACGGCTCTAAAAACAGCCCTTCAAGGGACTCGGAAAATTTCAATTAAATAAGTTCGTCGGTGTTTTTTTAGTCGCTCTAAATCTTGGAGGAAACGGAAGTGTGAAGTAAAAGATTTTCATTAAGCCTCTTTACACGGAGAGAAACGTTCCGGTAAACATTGCCGTACTGTCTAGCAGCACCGTACCTTCAGCTTTCCTACATTAACCAACGGACTCTTAGACAGTACGGCAAAATACTTGCGCGCTTTACCAGAGCCCTTCCCTTGCAGCTCGTCGAAAGTCAGGAAATTCATGAAAAAGCGGGCGCGCCAAGCGCGTCGCTAAAATAAACGTCGACAGCCGAGTCGACCCTGAAAAAGGCGCCGCAGCTGATCCGCGCGTCGCTAATCGACTGACGAGAAGCCGGGAGAGCCGACTAATATTAGCGTCCAGATGCTGACGGTACACCGCGCGACGTCGCTGTACGATGACGCGGCCCGATGGACGCTGGCCGACGACGGCCCCGCACTTCAACGGAGCCTCAGCTGCTCGCAGCTCGACGGTAATGGCCGAAATACGTGACGTCGCCCGAGCTTTGCTTTCGCGGTGGAATATATGCTTGTTATTATCCGCGTTGTTTGCGCTTTTAAGCGTTTGATTAACGGCGTGGCTGTTGATACTTGTTAATACTTGTTGAGTGCGACGGTGGTTTTTATTTGTTGGGTTGCTGTGTTGATGGAACGGATGGAGCGATCATTTATGCGAGGTCCTCAAGGTACTTTGGAAACGTGAAGTTTGGAAACAAAAAGATTAAAAAGTTGGCTGAAGTTTTCAGGAAGTGTTTGCGTACTTTTGCGTTTTTGTTAGAAACCTTTAAGTACAACGAGTTTTAACAGAGTTAATTTTGATGAAGTAGTTTACTTTTTCATCTAAAAAACAGTTAAAGTAATTAAGTTGTAAATTTAAAATTTACGTTACAAACTTTTTCTTTTCGTGTATATTCATTAGCAACAAAAACTGAAGTGCTTTTGCGTCATCCTTCACGAATAAAATTAATATTTAATTCGGGTTTTATAATAATAATTTCAAAGTAATAAGACGACATTTAAAAAGATAAAATTATAACACTTTTTTCTGCTCATTAAATAGAATCCTACCAACTTTTTTACCTTTACGTATTTTATTTTGCTAATCGTTGGATCTTCAATTAGAAATCCTGAAAACCTACAATTTCCTGCGTAAGACGCAATAATCCAAGAGCATTAATCATCGGATTTGGCTTCAGCAAAGTTCGCTTTATCTGCAAAACTTGCTTTCCCACTATTCGTGCAGTAATTTTCTAAACAAAGTTTGCTGCAACTATAAGCTTGCAACCCAGCCAAATATAACTATAAATTATAATTTCTTAACCCATTAAAACCGAGACCGAATTTGAAAATGTTAAATGTTGCTGTTGATTTTGCATTTTTTCAATTGTCCGTAAAAAATGAAAAAAAAAACATTTTTTTTCGATGTATGGTGGTTTATACGTTATTCTGACGTTACTAAAACCTAACAACCACTCAGATTTGCACAGCATTTCAATTTCAGTTATTTTATGGTTTTCAATTTTCATGTGACGCATAAGATGCGTACAAACAAAACTGGATAAAAACACACATCAAAGGATTTCATCCTAATTATAACAAACTCTTTTCGAAAGTAATTAATTTCATTGAAGCGCGAAAAGCGAGTAAATTATTTCGCTTTCGAAAATATTCAACGAAAATGATGAAAAATTGAAACCTTTTTAATTAAACCTGAAATCTGAAATAATGATAAATGTTGCTTTATGAGTTTCTATAATTACTTAAAATCATATCCGATGCAACGCTTCACAGATCGATGCTAATTAAACTGCGCAACGGGAGGTAACGCAGCGCAGAAATATTCCCGACAACGTTTTTGATTCTTACAATTGTAGGTCGATTGGCAGCCAAGATAGCACGCAAAGAGTCGCTTTCGCTGAAGCTTGCGTTGCGTCCTGACAGACAGGAGCTCATCAATCGGAACATTCTTCAGGTGCAATCTGACAATGAAAGGCAGGAGACGAAGGAAGCCATCGGCGCGAGGCTCATCAGGTAAACTACTTTGACTTATTTTTAAAGATAAACGTTGTTGAGTTCCGAATAAATAATTTGAATAAATTTTGAGTTGACTGTAGTAACTGTTCAAAATCTGAACATCAAGTTTTGGAAAAAAATTTAAATAAAAAAATGTCTGCACAGCAGAAGTTGACTGTAATACGTTATTAGTTGTAACAATTATAAAATAGCTCTAAATTTAGAACTACAATTATTTGCAATATATATAGACGTCTATTTTCTCATTATCATAATGAAGCTCTCAACAAAACCGTTCAGTAAATTGGTCAATTTACTCAGTTCAAGCAAGAATGTACATTCAAATTGGAACATTTGCGAAAGTCATTCGTCGAGAACGTCTACATCAATAAAACTATTTTAATTTATCCATCGCGTAAAGAATTTTCATAAAAACATTGAATACTTTAAAAAAAATCCAACCGAGTATTTTAAATTCCACCGAGTAATTTCTCTGAAGAAGGCATCTAATCAATTTCCGTTAAATTGCAAATTTCACTTCACGGTAAAATAAAACGAGAGAGCTAAAATTCTTGAAATTGTTCGTTAAGGTCTTCGAGGCAACAAACGCCGCGCGTGGAAAACTCGCTTTAGAGGCGGCAATGAGCTTAACGAGATGCGCGCAATTAGCACCGACCGGGCTTTCGAATTAACTCGGCGATGGATTCTTCCGTAAAATTAAATTCGGAGGAGGCGCGTGCTTCGTTAACGCGGACGCGATTTTACCAGCGGATGTTTATTCATTGTAAAATGTCAATCAAATTTCCATTCTAAATTCGAATCCGTCATGAACTGCAATTCTAATATAATATTATAATATAAAAATGTGAAAAAATTTAAGGATTAACAAATACAAATTAATTATTAATTTGGGTTGAAGAATTTGAACTTGTTTAAAAAATTCATTACACCGGAATATTATCACTGAAACTGTTAATTAAATTAATTACATTACTTAAATTTCTTAATGATTTTGCAAATTAATTTCGTTTAATTTTTATGAAGAATAGTTTGTTGCAATTTTGAAATTCCAGTAGATAGATGTACTTATTTTATTAGTAACCAATAATCCATAAATTGCGAATTTTTTGGTGACTAAATAAAAAGTAAAATAAAAGTTTTAAAGTTTCATACGTATATAGGTTCCATATTTAAAACGCAGTTTTACTCCTACCTACGTTTAAACCCCTTTTTTTTATTTATCTATCTACGTTTATTTATTACCTACGTTTAAACTTTTTTTTTATCAGCTTAACTAAAACAATTTTTTTTATAAAAATTTAATTCATTTTACAATTTATTGAACTAATTAAAATTTAACTAACATATTTTAATTTTAATTTTAATTCAAAAATATATTGCTTCCTCCTAGAGGATTTCCGCCTTTAACTCGCCAACTTCACGAATTTAGAAAACATTCGAAAGCAAAAAATAAAATTCAGTTTCCCCTGAATATGTATACAGTTCGTAAAAAATTCGTACCTACATACGGCGGCGCATTTTTTTCCAATTATTTTACACGATATTGTCCTATTTTACGTGTGACGCAAGCTTTCGTAATTCGACTTCAGCAGCAATTTAAAAAGCTTGCATTCCAACTCGACTCGAAAATATTTTTTAACTGGCTAAAAAAAAGTCGAATGAAACCGGCAATTTTCCGCGACCCGACGATTAAACGCAATCGCGAAAGCTCCGAAAATTGGCTTTTTAAAATTCTAAAGCAAACGCAACCGTGAAAAAGTCAAATCCACGCAAAGCTCATTCTTGCCGCTGTCGGTGTTTTTTTTTACATCTCCGAAAGGAGCGATCGATAAAAATACGCGCAAAAAGCGTTCCGCCGATACAATCTCCGTATTGACCCTTTAAATTCCACGGCAAACAAAAAGCCGAAGCTCATTTGACGCTCTCGACGTGCTCCTCTCCTCGCTACAGTGTTTTTCCATCTGCTCGGTTTTTCACCGGCCGATTTACGCTATCACGTTCTCTCACTCTCTTTCTCCCTCTCGGCTTCTCTCTTTCCCTCCAGCGAATTCTCCCATTGTTAACGCTTCGACACCGCTGCCGGACTTTACGACCGCGGCGATACGTGCTTCCGGCGAAATATTTTCGGATTTATTTCTCTCTGGCTGCGAACGGCCGCTGTTGATTTTACACCGGGGGCTACCCAGATTATCGCGAGCGGAGCTTGGCGAATCTGCCCTGGAATGCAGCTTTTTTTTTTTCGAATCGAGCTTTTTTGCCGCTGCACGCGCTCCGGAGTAATTGGATATTTTTGAGAGATGTTTACTGGAATTAATGCGACCGTGGAATTTGTATTGTGTCGCAGGGTTGGAAAAAGAGATTTTCTTTTAAATACTTTTTCGGTCAATAGTTTCCACTGATTTTCTAATTTAATTTGTATAAAGAATGTTTCCATATTAAACGAAAAAAAGTATTATTTTTGCAATGCACTTTGACTAATTTGACGTATAATGCAACCAACGTACATTTCACACAAATGAATTTAAATCTATAGCTTGAAAATTAATTATAATATATTGTAAATTAATTACTTTTAAATTTTATTCTACTGAACTTTAATTTTTTACTGCCGTAACAATAAATTCAAAATCCACTGTCAGTATTATCCGAACTGTATTGGAAAGCTACCTTCGCGAGCATCGAGTCAAAAATTCAACGCGGAATAGCACGCATAGCTCTTACAAACGAATTGCTTGTTTGTCATTGAATCCGTGCGGGCAGCAGATGCACTGATTGCGCTCCCTTATTAGATTCCCAAGCTTTGTTCGTGCTTTCGCTCAATGCGTATGCAAATTCTGTCTCTCATAATTAAACGGATGACCGTGTAATGAAAGGAAAAACTTTTTATAACTTTTCGCTTTAAATCAAACCTCTTAATTCGCAAGTTTTTAAAAAAATAAAATAAACGCCAATGTTGATAAAATATTAAAGGTAAAAGAACGGTGCACAATTTTTCGTTTTACTTGAAAGTTTTTTCAACGCAGTAGAAATGAAATGCGAGTTATTAATTCTGACAACTGTGTTCACCTAAAAAATTGATTCATTGTTTCTTGAAAATTTTCAATGAACTCCTGGGTTATTAAAACTATAAATGAAACGAGCACTTTGTTTTAATGCATCGCATAATATTTTAATGATGAAGTGAATAATAAATACTTTTAAAATTAAAAATACTAAAAACAAGTAATAATTATCTGCGGAAAATGGACTTGGATAATTATTTCACAAAAGCCAATTACTGAAACAACTAGTAGATAACGAACTGACACTGAATATAGCAAAAGCCGTTAAAGAGGAACGAAGGCGGAGCGTAGCTCTTCGAAAGAGCGTTTATACCCCGTTAACTCGATCCTCCCGGCCTGCCGTCATTGTTCAACATGCCGAATCCGTGCCTTTACAGAAGTTCTAATTGGCTATGTGTGTGCTTGCAGGCGGCTGAGCATGCGGCCCACTCAGGAGGAACTGGAGGAGCGTAACATTCTGAAAAGTAAGCTCTTTATAACAAGTCTAGATGTGCTTGTGTGTATAGAAAAGTTCCCGATGCAATTTGCTTTATGTGCGATCTTTTGCAGAACAAAGTCCGGCCGAGGAGAAGAAGCAGAAGGAGGAAAAGAAGCGCTATCTCCTGCGAAAGCTCAGCTTCCGGCCGACCGTCGACGAGCTCAAGGAAAAAAAGGTACGAAAGCCCGGGTGGAAAAAAAAAACTTTTTGTTCTCCCTCTTTACCTTTTTTTCTCACTGTTGTGCTTTCTCGCGGACGGGAGGTTCTTCTTTTTCCTACTTGTTGAAAATTTCGAAACAAAGTTCCTTTCGCTTGTTTAGAGAGCCTTTCTAGAAAAATTTCCGAGATTTCAAGCAGTGTGGCTTTATACTGTTGTAAACATTTTTGTTATATTAATTAAATTTGAAATTTTGTACTTCATTTTTTATAACCGTGTAGCGAGTGGTAAATGCGATTCGTAAAGCACTGATGTTTCAAGTTTTAATATAATGATCTGCAATTGCATTTAAAATAGTAAACAAAATAAAAAGTCAGATATAAACTGGATACCACAATAAAGCGAAAATAGATTAATTGACGCAACGAATGAAACAATAATTAGCCCTATTAATAACTTTTGCTTGCAAAGTAGTTCGATCTAGAATAATGAGAAATACCGGTGACGAAACTGATCTAATAATAGAGCTTTGAATACTAATGCGCTAATAATTTCGATGCTATACTAAAGCTGTGATCGTTGCGTTTGGCAGATTATCAGGTTCAATGACTACATAGAGGTGACGCAGGCGCACGACTATGACAGGAGAGCGGACAAGCCATGGACGAGATTGACCCCTAAGGACAAAGCTGCTATAAGGAAGGAGCTTAACGAATTTAAGAGCATGGAGATGGCCGTTCACGAAGATAGTCGACACCTAACTAGGTACTTACATTTTTTGATACTTTTACTATAAAATTCTCTCGCAGTAATTTTAGCTTCACGTAGAAATAGTATTTTAATAAATTTTTAAGCTGAATGAAATGGTGAAACACTAAACTTGTAATATTTTGATTAAAATTAAAACAGTTTAAAGTTTAAGAAATAGAAAACTGCAAAGTAACTAAGCAGAATGTTTCTTGCCTACCATAAACTAACGATATTTTTTTTCATCTATTATTACAGGTTCCATAAACCATGACAATTGCAATGTGTAGAGGTGATAGAGTGTGATGGTGCAGTTAACAAAAATGTGGGTGCTGTGCAATTGTGCACCCGCGGCAGCGATGTGATGTTTGCGAATCGTCGATTGCATCCGCGCTGCGTCGTCGTGTTTAATCTAATGTCAGCGACAGCCGACACCTCGACCTTTTCTTCTTCGCCGGCAGCGTGAAGAGGCCGCAGCAGTTGACGCAAAAAGACGACGTGGCCAGATGAACGCTTCGAGCAAACCGCAGGAATATTGGAGATAATGTTGCATCGGGGAGAAAAGGAGAGAAGACACACACGTACACACACACTTACACTTACACATGTACACACCACCCGCCGGTCAAATGCGGCAGCTCGATTGTGATAGAGTGGGTTCGCGCCCTCGAGAGGGAATATTGCGCATCCACTCACCGATTTGTTTATCAATTTTTTCTCCTTCGTTCGTCCGTTTCCCCTTTTTTTCTTTTTTATGTTTTTCTCGTTCGTACGATCAATTTTTTTCTCTCTCTCTTTTTTTTGGAAGACGAGACTGGTTGGGGAAAGACTATGCGGAAAGTGTTAGAAGTTTGAGAAAGTTGACTCTTATGTCAATTTCCACTGAACGAATACTTTTGTGTTCTTCGTCTTGTTTTGCAGCCCCAAAATGATTTTCAATGTGATATAACATTGTATGTGATAATTTTTTTAAATGCAAAGTGTTTGTGCACAACGATGCACAATTTCTTTTATAATTATTATGTAATTATTAATGAATCTGTTTTTAAAAGAAATTGAGAAGTTTCTTTTTCAATGCCAAATTGTTATTGAGCTCATAATGTAATCTATTAGATATATGTAAAATTCCTTAAAAGTACCAGGATCTTTAAATGATGAATTTTTTTCGCTACTCAACATCATATTTCACGAATGATAATTACGCGGCAAAATCGGATATTAATTAACTTCCTATCTATATCAATTTTCAATTGCGTATCCAAGTTAGTTAAAATCAAACTGATGATTGGCAAGCAATTAAATTTGAGTGTAATTAATCGAGTTTCATTGAAAATCAAAAGGGAAAACTGTAACGAGAACGAATGAAAGCAAATCATAAATAAAAGTTACTGTTTGCTGCAATCAATTAAACGACAAAAAGAAGAATGTACTGTTCGATAAAATCATTGTTATATCGCAAAAAAAAATTAATGCAATAATTCCGCATTTATATTTGAATAATGAGAGGCTTGATAGAAATTGAGATACAAACTTTTCAAACAATAAGAGAAAACGAGAGAAAAATAAATATAAAAAAAGAGAGAAAGACGAGAGAATTGGCCATTTCTTCGGCCGCATTCCTGGATACTTTTAGTAAAGTTTTCGAGTTTTTAAAACAAAAAATTAAGAAACAGTCGATTTTTTGCGCTTTGACTAAAGTCTGTCGCGTGTGAACGAGCCCTAAAATATTTGTGCGTTAGAAAACACCATTATGCATTCTTGAACGGTTGACTGATGCTACCCGATCACGTGTTTGTGTTGCGAATTATTTGTAGCTGTTTTGAGTGTCTTTGTTGTTGTGCAATCTTTTGTATATTTATTAAAAATTTTGTATTTTTTATAGATATTATTTTTGCAAAGCGTATTTATATTACATATCTGTGTAAAATTATTTTAAAGGGTTATTTAATTAATTTTTATTTGTTTCTAATCATTGAGTTACGCATCGTTTCATTCAAGCCATGTTTTTAATTTTTTCGGGTAGCTTTGGAAAGCTGATAAGAAATGCGTCGACTTCTAATTATTATAAATGTTAAGTATGTATTGATTCGAATAAAAAACGTTGTATCGTGCAATTAATCTTGTACAGAATATATGATACGTAGGACTATTAAAAAATTTTTCAACGATTGCGGTCGTTGTTATTGCTATTGTCAGTGACACAGTTCTTGTCATTGAACGCAAATGTAACTGATCTATCGATCATTTAATAAAATGAATAGTATCTTCCATTTTCGAAGATTGCGATAGTTTAGTAATAAAATAAGCGTTTGATCAAAATTCCCTGTTTTATAAGAATCGTTTTTTACGTTTTATTAAATTTATCCATACTTTAAATCAAAAAAAATTATTCTTAACTCAAATCATTTGTTATAACGCATCCAAATTGAGTTTTGGTATAAATATATTTAACATATTTTTTAATTATAAAACTAGAATGTAGAAAAATGAAATTTTACAAATGATAGAAACGTCTTTGGAGAAACGTTGCAAAAGATTGAGCGAAAAACAGTGTTCTTTTTTCGATTAAAGACAGTTGCTAAAATTTGATTGAGCGACGAACGAATTTACGCACGATTAGCGAAACATATTTAAGCTCTGCGTTCAATAACGTCAAGCTTGATTCTTGTATATATATACATACACACAAAATGCGAGAGAGTAAGAAAAAGAAAGAGTAAACAGAAGCTCCGTAATAGGAAAGGAAACTACGCTATACGCTACGATATTATTCTGCATAAACGATTATTAAAGAAGACAAACAAAAAACTACTTATAAATACTAATTTTTAGGTATGACGTCCTAACGTGAACGATACACCATATAAATATTATACATACGCATAGGTATATTATATACACGTTTATAGTAATGTAACTACTATATCGTGACGTACAAGCGACATGTGTGGATTTTCCAGCACAAAAAGTCCGGTATTTTGTGTACAAAACAGAAAATGATATAAGGAATGCGCATTTGATAGCGATGGATCGCGCTTACATATATCTTCGGCGTATAAACTGCACTATGGCTAACACACATAAATAAAATAAAAAGGAAAAAATAAAAAGCAAAAAATGTAGTCTCCAATGCGGACATGTGAACATGTGTTATTGTGCTAAATATTCACAAGACCGCCGTTGCGCAACGTTAAGTGCGCACGTTCAGATTTACAGTGGTGCCATCACCCTTACAGAAAAATTTATCAAAATTAATTCGTAACTGTTACGTAAAAGCCAAGAAGCAAACTGATAAGTTTTTCTTTTTAACATAATACTCTCCTCAAATTAACAATGATTATTATTAAAAGAATTTATGAGTTATTTTAATATTGATGAAAAATTCAGTTTTAGGATTGATTGAATGACATGTGACGTGCAATTCTTAAATGATAAGTTTTGCCAAAATTAATACTCAAAGTAAAATGTTTGACAGCGTTTTACATAATAATAACTCGAAGACTTTTATAAACTTCTTGTAAGCAGTGAGAATTTGGTGGAAACAGAAAATTTCTGAATTTTTATTATACAGTTGCGAATTGATAATTAATATTTTTCGTAAGGGAATTGATTAGATTGAACAAAAGTGACAAACACTTCTTTCTGTGGCTCGTGCTAAATCGAATGAAATGAGGCTTCATTATTACATCGAAGATTTTACGTTAAGGCTGAGTGTATTTGCGCTTGATCTATGTGTACGCGAACGTGTAAAAAAAAGTGCGTGTGCTATTTGATATTAACGATATTTCATTCGAACTACTTTCGCAAGAGCCGTAGAACGAAAGTGTATGCTTTAGTAAATGAAAATAAGAAAATTAATGTTTCTTCAATTTTGCGGTTTGTAAAATAAAAAATTTAAACAGAAAATGAATTTACTGGTATCGTTACCTGGACGGACGGTCATTCTAATTGTAACATATAGTAGATGTAGTAATAGTAGTTTTATCGGTAGTTTTAATGACAACAATAATAATACATTAAGAAAAGGGCTTGTTTCAAAATTTTGTCGTGCGATACAACGGTCAACTTTAGCGGCAGCGCATGAAACAAAACTTGGCGTGACTACACGCACATCTCAAAGTAGATGGCAGGTTTTTTTGAATCCGTGTATACATGCTGTTGCGCGTGGCTTAGAACAAAATACAAATAAAAAATAAACAATCACTTGCAGACTGTTGTTGTCTTCGAACCTGTCGTTTCTGATCTTTACTGAGTAAACAAAAAAGCAAACTTAATTACCGCGAAACGTATTCATACGCGAATGAAATTTATTCGTGTTTTAAACAAAAAATAGAAAAGTAGTAGTGTCAGAACTAAAATTATTATCGTCCTCCTTAACGCAAAAAATCGATTATAGTAGCGAATACCATTTGTTCGATACGAATGAAGTTAAGTGTCAAATTTCAAAATGCATCGATGGTGATTTTTACCAAACTGACTCTCTGCGAATTGATGCAGACTTGTACGTAAAATATGTAGCCGCAAATTGAGATTCGTTCGAAACGAAACCTGTTTTTCTCTAACAAACACATAAAGCAATGCTGACGTACAAATTCATCTTGATTTTTTTTTGAAAATTTCATCAAGCCTTGATCTTTTCATCTAAAAGAAAGGTATAAAAGCCAAATTTATGTCGATTGAAAAAATTATTCTAGTGTCGTTTGCTAGAGAATACGATGTTTTATTGTATCATACGTCATATGTTGTCAGTTTTTATTCTGCGAAAATGTCTATGTGTTTTTTTTTAATTAAATGCGTACTTTTTCGAGAAACAGCGAAGGTTTTACGAGTGAAAAAGTTGTAAGCTGCGAGATTTTTTTGTGCGTTGGCCAAAAGTGAACGAAGAAGCGAATGAAATGCTGTATTATATCGAGAAAATAACAAGAGGCCCATTAAGTGTAAGAACATTGTATATAATTATTATAATGTAAACTCTAATTAAATTGCACCTCTAATGATGGAGGAAAACGAAGCGACTACCCAAATAGGGCCAAGAAAGCGAATGGGATGGGGGGTAAGAGAATTAAAAAAATTAAATAAAAATCGACGTTTCTGAAAAATCGCGCACCATTCTACTCAAGCGATTTTTAATGGAACACTGCGTTTTTTTTATTCGGAACCATTCTATCTTTTGTTATTAGTTTACACGCACCACGATTATCGCAATTTATTGTATTATCAATGAAATATTGTAACAAAAATACTGTTAACTATTCTTAAAAAAATTAAAACTTTTGTAAACTGACATGAAGTTAAATCGTTTATATTTTCATCCTTTTGAAAAATGGATTTAAACAACCTTTCCAACTAGCAATTAAGAATAAGAATTTCTGAATCACTTTATTCCATTCTATATTTAAAATAAAACCTTCTTTAACGCATTTTCTTAATTTCTAACTACTCATTCGTAATGTGAAAATATATATATATGGAGATAAAATACAAGCCAAGATTTACGCAGGTAAACACATCAAAATATTTTATTGTAAATATACTTTGACTTACATTATTTAGGATTATCAAAAATTGAACCGCATTTTTTACGGTCTACGTAAAAATTAATTTGTACTAAGCTCTTCCATTGAAGATTAATACACATAATACTTTTTCTTTGTACGTATTCACTGCGTACAACAGAAAAAATATTTTACAAGCATTGAGATTCAATATTTAAAATTAAATTAATAATAATCACGAAATCTCAATATATTAAAAAATTAATATTGCAAAATGAGGTATTATAAGGACGGCTGTAAATTATTCATTACAATATCACAAGAGTAAGAAAAATTAATAAGTTGTGACATATACAAACAACAAGTATACACCAATATTTATCTGCTGTTGGTCGACTGAGCCCAGGTACGATTTGTGCTTCCGGCCCCAATAAATGAATCAAAATCATAAAAGTGATCATCCACCGGTGATTTTGCCTGTGCCTCTATCTTCTTGCCTAAAAGTCTGAATGGTGACACCTAAAAAGATTAAAATTTTTAAGATGCGTCGAAAAAAGAAATCTTTATGTTTTCTTGTAAATACAATAGCTTTTAAATTGTAAATTGCAATAAAAGTCAGAAGAAATAAAGAACCATCAACTTTTTATATGAAATAATATTTTTTAAGATATAGTCACAGATATTAAAACATTTCTTATTCAAAGACACAATTTTATAAGCATTAGTAGAAACCGATATTGTAAAAGACTGACCTTCTTTTGAGTGTAGCTTCGCACGTCATGACCCATGTAAAAAGCGATTCTCTGGAGAGCCAGAACTGATTTAATCCGCAATCTTGGCTCCGGCTGCAGCAATCTTTTCAGCAGATCAATTGCGGCCGGTGAGAGTCTTTCTATATTCTCGGGCAAAGTCCCAAAAGTGACGCCCTTGTACTCTGCATTTTCCAAAAGGTCGCGTGATATATTCTTACCTGGATACTGCAACATAAAAGTAGATATTTTAAATAATAATTCATTTTAACGTAGATTTTTTATCATTTTATAAACAAAATGTAAGTTATGCATGTAATTTACACAGTTGATAATGAATGAAATAATTTTAAAATATTTATTACATTTGAATGAGAGGTTGAAATTGTTCATTTTGCAATAATGATTTTCTTCAATAATTTTCCAATTATCTTTTGATGCAATAGCAAAAAGTATACAGAAACATTTTCGCAATAAATGACCACTTTGAGGCATACCTGTTAAAATTATTACATTCTACGTCTATAGCTTTCATAATCAATTCTAGTGAATTGATTTAATTAATAAGACATTTCTCTTTTTCAAGGAACTGCAATTTTAGTAGGAAAATATACAGT
The DNA here is from genome assembly GCA_900474385.1 of Ormyrus pomaceus. Classification (NCBI taxonomy): domain Eukaryota; kingdom Metazoa; phylum Arthropoda; class Insecta; order Hymenoptera; family Ormyridae; genus Ormyrus; species Ormyrus pomaceus. The sequence goes on from UCOM01000360.1 coordinate 53,482, forward strand.
TATAGGATACATTTTATCCTCATCATGCTTAACTTGAAATTCCCATAAAACGATGTAGTCTTAAAGTATAATATTTCAATAGGCAAAAAGATGTTATTTCCAACAATTCCTTTTGCACAATTTATAAATAGAATTTAATAAGTATAGAAAAAGAGCCTGGTACAAAAATGTATATATAAAAAAATAGAATACTTTAAAATCGACATTACAAAAACCGAATTTCTTACGCAATTCTTAACTTTTATAGCATTCAGGTACACGAAGAGATTCAGCTAATAAAGAACAGGTAAGATTCCAAGCGCGTAATTAAAGATGAACTTCTATCATTCCGCGAAGTAGTCTCTAACTCGAAAAGCCAAACGAATCCCGCAAAGATGCTCCGAGGGTTCAAGCAGCAGCCTCGACGCGAAAAAAAAAGTCAAGTATGTATTAACATGAGGTACAAAGAACTTTCTCAATTCCCGCAGAAAGTCAGCTGAAATCCGCGGCGAGGATTCGCCGCTTCTCTCTCTCTCTCTCTCTCTCTCTCTCTGGTGCGAGCGGCGCTCTCGCACACACACTTGTGCAGGGTCAACGGCCACACACGACCCTCAACCTATCCTCGGCTCGTTCTCGTTTGCGTCGGCGGGGGCGCTGCTCGGCGCAGGCACGCGATTCTCTCTCCGCGCTGCTCCTCTCCGCGAGGCTCCTTCGAATTCACGCTCGGATGAGTTTTTTTACGTGCGCATCGTATCCCACAGCCGAGCGCCGGCTTCCTTATCGGCCCGAGCCCATCGCGTTTCGCGCGCGTTGAAATTCTTGAATTTTCGCAACGCCGTTTCGTCAGTTTAATGCAGGTTTGATGCCTGGGAGAGATTGAATGAAAAGTGGCAGAACGGCGACGCTTTTCCACGCGAGGAGCCGACTATATACGTACATGGAAATCCTTCGCGGCTCGACGCCGCCGCCGCCGTGGCTTCTTCTTTGTGACGGGCAGGAGGATGGCGTTTACGTGCGCCTTGTTATGAAAGGAGCGACGGGCGGGGGTTTGATTAGCCTTCTGACTCGCTTTTTTTTTATCGGGCTTCGTGCAAGTTTTTTGAATGGCTTACTTTGCATTTCTTCTCCTTTAACTTAATTGCGAAGGGCATTTCCACTGCTCAGTTTTTTTTTTTCGTTTGCTTCATTATCTGAACCTTTTCTTGTAACGTTTTCTGCATTTTTCTAATAACGATCTCACGGATTTTACAGATATTTATTACTGAACTTGTTAATTTGTTTTACAAGAAAAAGATGTTCCATCTTTTATTAATTAAAGAACTTGAATTTTAAAGTTTTAATTAAGATGCAGGTATTCAAATGTCGATTTCAATTAAAAAGTTTTAAATTAAGTTATTCTATTATTAAAACCTTTTAATTTAATGGATATTTTCTTACTTCGAAATTTTATCAGATCGCATAATTTAAGTTTAAAGAAGGGAGATGAAAAACGAACCTTTAAAAGCTAATAAATATCGATTACATTTTAAATCCGTACCCATTAAAGTTACTAATGCCCACACTATATATTTTATCTCTCATAAATTAATTTACAAAGCTGCTTAAATTTGAGTTACAAAAGGTATAAGACGAAATTCGTACAAAACGTTCCGAAGCACAATTGGAAAGTCCCGAACAAAGTTTTAAGCTGTATAAGTCTGGAAATACGACTCTAATAAGGTATGGAACTCGAGGGACACGAACATAGATCTCCTTAGATATAAAATTCAAAACCTCCGGGGACATAACTTTACGGGTTTTAATAGTACAAGGTTTCCCCCCTTTGCTTTCAATAGTCTTTTCTCGGAATGGAACGGGGAGGATTTCTCAAAGGACAACGCGAATAAAGAGGCGAACACAACGGCAATGTAGAAACGAAAAGGGTGAAATTCTGATCAAAAGCTCTATCTAAATAACATTCTTTTTCAGCTGCTCCCTTTGATTCAAAATAGTTTTACGAACGCTCTTTAATTACGGATACTAAAAGCTTTTCTTGAAAATTCCAGTAATTACAATTTATATTTTAATTTCTCTGAAGCGCTGAAATATATTTAAATGCAGAGAGATTAATTAAATTCTTCAGATGTAAAATTTTTCAACGTCGCTTTACTAAAATTTTCTTTATTTCACCGAAGATTAGTGAAAACGTTGAATGAATATAATAAAAAAAATCACACCGCAACGCTTTTTCACAAAACATACGAGCACTTGATTATTGTGAAAAGCAGCGATCGAACGGCGACAAGTCCGCGCGGACTTTATTCTCGGAACGACGGCGGCATTATTGAAACAAGCGGCCCCGCGCAGAGCGTCGTTCCCCGCAACAGCTGCAGGCGTTATCGATTTCGCCGCTGCCGTCCGTATAGACTCTTTTTTTTTCTTTCCCCGTCCGCGAGACCCGATTTGTCCCCGGCTCGGCGAAAAATCCTCGCGGGCTTTCCGCAAACGCGAGGGTTTTCCGTAAACGGGCCTTCGGCGCGCGAACGCGGTCGCCAGCTAAAATCAAGGGGTCAATAACTCCCGCGCGCGCCGCGCGGAACTCTACTCCAGATATCGACTGCTAATTTATCGATAAACAGAGGCTAGAGGCTGTAATATAGCTCTTGGCTGTTTTTTTTTTTTTTTTTTTTCTTAACCGGAGTAGCGTTATTAAGCGGTCGTTATCGTGGAGAGGCTCGTGAGCGCGGGCATTGTGTGGATGGAAGAAGAGGCTTTGGAGGAAATTTATTGCGGTTTTAAAAATTGATGCAATTGAAGGTTTTGTGGAAGGTAAGTAGGTCAGTTCGGAGAGGGCAAATTTTTGAGTATAATAAAAAGAGCATTTCAAAGCATATAACTACTAAAGGCTTGGATCAGAATCGAATTTGAAAGAAAAAATTGAACATGTTCATTTGAGTATAAATTTGTCCGTAACGACGTATTTTCTTTTAATAGTAGTATTGACAGATTCTTCCATCGATGGGCAATTTATTCACAAAAATAAACGTATTCCACATTTTATTCGTCGATCCAATGCAACTCTTTTCCATCAATGACTTTCAGCAGCAAACTAATTCCGCAGCCATCGATTTAAATTCCGTAAACCCTCGGGCCAAACGAGACCAAACGCGAATATCCATATCCGTGACTCCGCAAAAACTCGAAATCTCCTCGAGAAGTCTCTCTCGATTCCTCGGCCATCCGTCACCGTTCGCCCAAAAGTCTCTCCGGCGCTACTCCCAAAACCGGGTCCCCCCCGGCGCAGAACTCCGGGCGCCTAGGTTGCGGCCTCGATCAGCCTTGGCCCGTTGCTGCGGGGTAATCCTCGAAAAAAACCGGCGGCCAGTGTTTACACTCCTCGCGACACACGTCCGAGATTTATAGGAACACGCGCCGCGCTGCTGGGCCCCGGGATTTCGCCACCGAGCGGGCACCTCCGATCGAGTACCTTGACCGTACGGATAACGGTACGGCACCTCTCCTCCGCCGCCGCCGCTGCTGCTGCCGCAAACAGCTCGAGGAACGCGGCTCCGATGAAAGAGAGAAGTTTTCGGCGGGCGATCCCAGTCGGGAAAATCGGCCTTTTGCGAGTCCGCGTTTTTTTTTTTTTTTTTTGAATGCTTCGACGAGGATGCTAATGGGGAAATATATTGATGGGACGCCGGCTGAGTTGCGTTACGGTGGCTGGATGCCGGGGCGCGCGATGGGTAATTGCGAGAGGTTTAATTGCTGCTCGTCGATTTGGCTTACGGAGGTTCTGGGGTAATTAAAATGCTCGCCGATGGGAAATTGTTGGCGGGTTATTACGATGCAAGTTTAATGGAATTGCTGCTTCGGGGCTTAAATTAGGTGCTTTAATGAAACGTTCTTTCGATTGGTACGGCGAAAATATCAACGAGGGAGGATATATATGCTTCGAATTTCCCGTTTTGTTATTTTACCGAGTTTTATTTGTTAACTAAATTAACCCGACGTTATTTAACGACGTTGAACATTAAAATGTTTTATTAATAAAGCGACGCAAACGAAATTAAAAATTTACCCCTTTATTAAGTTCAGTTTCAGTAACATTAAACGCAGAAACAGAACGAATAAACGAAATTTACATGTCAATTATCTTAATTATTGCCGGCATAATACCCCCGCGACAATGCAATTTGAACACCGGGAGCTCGTTAAATTAATTATTAGAGTAAAAAAAAAAAAAAAAAATAATAAAGACAGCACCCGGACGTTACACCTCTTTACAATTAATAACCGTCTAGACCGTTTAAAGATTAAATGAACTGATAAGAGTAAAGGAGCCGCGGCGGCCGTAAAAGCTCGAGCGCTAATTCGAAAACGTGTTCGCAGCAATAGCGAAAGCTTCCGAATAGCGCGCAAGCTGATTTTATTCGAAAAAGCCGGCCGCGTTTTAATTCCTTTGTGAAAGCTCGCCGGTGCACTTGAAAAGCGCGCCGCGCCGCGGAGAAGCGCCCTCCCCCCCCGGTAATGACGCGGACGCCGCTTCGTTAGCTTCGTTAGAGGGCTTCGCGGGCTCGGCTCTCGCTCCTTTTTCCCCTTGAGCCGCGGCCGAAAAAGCACGCCCCGCGAAGTGCGTCAACGCCGAGGCCGCTTAAGAGTTAAACCGCTTTGCTCCGCTCTCCCGTCTCTGTCTCTCTCGCTTTTGGTTTTGCGCAACCGCCGGGCTTTCCTGCGCTAATTATCGCCGAGAGGCGGGGGAGGGGGAGGAAGATGCTCGCAGTTTCTTCGCGGGGAACTTCTCCGTCGAGCTGTGGCTTTTCTCCGATTTTTTTCGAGAGTTGCCGCGGCGTCGGGGGTTGTAAAGGGAGTTTGAGCTATTCAGAGAAGCTTTTGAATATAATTTCAATTTAAAACAGAGGAGATTACTGTAACGAATTTGATTTCGAGTCGGTGGAATTAAGTATATTTAAATGGGAATCGTCTTAGTTTAATAAATTAAATCAAAATTTATCGTTAAATTAGAAATTTTAATCGGGCAATTAAACTCTTGCAATTGCGCAACCAATTGCAATCGGAAACGTAAAGATAGATATACACTGAACCTGAAATTCTTTATCGAATTCTTTACTGGTTCTTGAACTCTGAAAGAGCACATTTTGACCCATATTTTCAAGGTAAACAGGTGGAGGTTGAAGGATGTTAAATTATCCATATTAATTCCAAATGTATGCATATAAACATGAACCAAACTTTGATTCCAAGAAAACTCGAAAAATAATTCAAAAACTGGCTGTTTCTCCACGCTCTTACGTCAAAACAAAAAAAAACAAACAAAAAAAGCCATTTAGAAAGTCTCTTTTTGTAGTTTAATTTTATCATTGGGTCAAGAGCGAGACCTTCCGCAGACCCGAGAATCCTGCCACGACACGTCTTAACCCGAAGCCTCTCTTGCCGACGCGCAGCGTCTTTTTCGCGATTTAAAAACGCCTTTATAATAAACGTCCTTTGATCCCGGGGGAATCAACGCCGTGGCGAAATATGCGGGTCGTCAACCGAGACCGTCCGTTCCAGCAGGAGGCCTCTCCCGGTGAATAAACATAACGCGCGCATGCATATATGCAGGAGTATCACTTAACTCAACTTCCTCCGCCGGCGGCGCGCGCGAGTTTTTGCGCTCCAGTTCGGGTTATCAAATGAAAATCTCGCGCGTCCCTCCCCTCGAGCTTGTAAACATCGGCCGCGAGAAAGGCGGCAAGTGCCACTGGAGCTCGCGGCGCGGATGCGGGGGTGAGAGAGGGTGAGCTGTGTGTCTTTTAAAAATAGACGAGAACTTTCGCGATGATCTTTCCGCCGGAGGGGAGATTACAGTGCGCTTTTTGAATAATTTTTCTGCAGGTTTTTTGGTTTGCTCGGAGAGGAGGACGAGTTGACTGGGGAAGTCGTGGAAAATTATTTTGTACAAGGCCTGTTGGAATATTTCTGAGAAGGAATAAATCTATTCTGGTGAAATATGCACGCTTCTGCGCAAAGTAATCATGACATTTTGTATCGGAGCGGATGGCTTTTGAAAAATACAACGTTGGCGAAGGAAAGTCTTGTTTAAATCAAATAAATTCCAATTAACTCGTAAAACTTTTCTCATCTGAATCCAAGCTCGCAGTTGAATGATATTTTCTTGCAATTATTACTTTTCAGAGTCCTTACTTTTAAAACTAATCAAAAGTAATAATCTAAGTCGTGATGTACATTAAAATTACGCTTCTAATTACAATACTCGCAATACAAAGTTAGAATATCTTTTGATTTGAGGTATACTTCGAAGTTCACAACAAACTTCCAGTCCGAGAAAACGACCCGGTAACTTCACAATCCGAAAATCATCCGAACAATGATTTATTCAAACCGCTCCACCTGCCCTCCTCTCTCTCTCTCCGACTCGCCGCCGAGCACCTACCCCTGACCTTGGCGGCCTCGCGCCGCCCGGCCGAGCTCTCGTCGCGGGGGAAAATCAGCGCGCCGGGAAAAAGCCGTATAATCCGGCGGAGCCGCCGCTCTTTATTGCGAGGGGGCACACACCGTCTTTTCTCGGAAAGCCGGCGGCGGCGCGCGCGCTCGTTTAAAAAAGTCAAGGAGGGAAAATTAAATGGGCGAGTGCGCGCGACGACGACTGGCGCGTTTTATTATACCCTCGTAAATAGGATGCTCGCGCAGCGCGCGCGCGAGGCTCGGGGGGAGGGAAAGGAAAAAAGGCGGGAAGAAACGGGGGAATTAATGAAGGCGCGAGGTGCTTTAAAGTCGCTCTCTCTCTCTTTCTTATCCTTCTCGCCGAGGAGGAGATAGGGACTAGGCTGTAAAATTGCGGGGAGTGGGAATTATCGCGGCGGCGACGGGGGCTTCGCTGAATGAATTAGGATAATTCGAGAATAATTTATTTTATTAGTTGCAATTTTAGGTGCGCGCCGAGAGAGAGAGAGGGAGACGAGGCGAGGAGCGAGCCGTTTCTCGGATTCGATTATCCTACCTCTGCGGCGTTAGCCTTGTATTTTAGATTTTCTACGGGATTTTTCTTAGTAAACGTAAATTAATTAATTCAGAGGCTGGATTTTAACGATTTAGTTATAAACCAAGGATAATTTTGGAAAAAGTTGGAAATCATTCAAATAGTTATTTTACGAGGCGCAGGAAGGGAGCGTCTCAAATATATTTTATAAGATATAGGTCATTAAAGATTTAAAGAAAATTCTCGGAATTCAATACTTTTAAGGGCTAGCTTTAATTTTGCTTAGGATATTTACAACCCTCCTCGTTTTCTTTCGTAAAAAGCGCAGATATCAGTACAACTGACATGCGACGTCTACAAATAAATCTCTGCAATTCACAAACCTTGTAAAACCAAGATAATGCGACAAGTTCTAAAACGTAAACTCAAAAATCAAAATGATCCGCGCCGTTCAATTAGCCCGGTTATTGAACCCCCGGGAGCAGGAGCAATAACAGAAAGGAGAACTCCACGCGGGCAGGGAATGCCCTCAGCGCGCACACGTTCAATGCGTTCGGACGTAAACAAGAATTACTTATTACCCCGGCGCATTCCTCGGCGCACTGGTAACGAGCGGCGCAGCTTCTTATTTTGAGCGCTCGCGCAGGCCGCGGCTCTCTCTCTCTCTCTCTCTCGCCGCAAAAAAGCTCGGCTTACATTCTAACAATAGAACCGTGCGTATATGTGTATGCGCTAGCGGCGGGTGTATATACCGCAAGAAAATTGGTCGAAACCGTGAGCGGCCAGGACTCTCTGCCTCCGGGTAGAAAAATCCTTGGCTTCGCGTTGTTTTGGATCCTTTTTCCGCGGTGCAACGACTCCGCTTAGATTCTATTCCTGGGAGAAGAGAGAGAGAGAGAGAGAGAGAGCGCACGAGTTCTCGCCGGCGCTGCCCTCCCGCACTCTCGTTTTTCCACTTGCAGGAGGGAAGGTGTGCGGGGCGCGAGGATCAGCGCGGCTTCTCGTTCCGATGCCGAAAGTTTGCTCGCGAAATTGGGGTGAAAGGATGTTTGAACATTTTTCAAGCGACGGGAGATCTTTTAAATTTAACTTCGGGAATTTAGTTAGTTTATTAAATTGTAAAAAGCGAATGAATATAGGCTCAATATACGTCAACAAGATTGTACGTGATGAAAGCGATGTTTATAAATAACTATTACGCGTCAAGTAACGCATTTGTAGAGACGTTAATGTAAAATGATTATCTTCGTTTTAAAAATGGAAATTTTCACGAAAGAAGGAATTTTAAAGAAATTATTTAATTCTAATTGCACGCGAAGCGAGGACTTACGCATCATAATTAACACGAGCAAGACAGAGTAAATCTAATTAATTAAAAGTTAATGCAATATTTTAAAGTTTGATTATTCCTCACAGAAAAGATGCACAGTGTTACGCATAATGATCCTCATAAATAAATATGAATGAAGCATTATAGTCATTAGCATATCGTGCAACGCTTGTAAAAATTACCAATTTATGACGCTACTAAATTAGAATTAATTCCTTCGCACAAAACGGCAGAAGGATAAATTGTTTTAATCAAAGGATAAAAAATTTTTACGGCCTTGATTGACATTTATAATGCTTTTACTGCCTTAATAAAGCTAGAAAACGCATCGCGAGTTTTGCAACGTTGTTAAAATCGGCTCCTTTAGCAGAAAAAAAAACAAGGCACAAAAACAGATGAATCACTGCCAATACAGGCTCATATTTTACTACAAACTCCCAGGAATTTCCTGCCATTTTTATTCGTCGTAAAACGAATTCATTTCCCCCGAAAAAAAAATCACTTATCCAGCGTTTTATTTCTGTCGGTGCAGCTCCGCGCGTAATATTCGTAACCCAATTCAACGACGACGACGACGACGACGACGACGACAGGACAGCCTTTCAAATATCCTTTCATTCCCCATGCACTTGTTTTTACCAGCGGCGCCTATGCGCCATCAATCACTGTCTATATACGTCGAGTTTTCCATCGCGAAATAATCGCCGCCTTCGTACGCGAATCCGCAAAAAAAAAAAAAAAAAAAATGGGAAGCCTTAACGGTAAAACTGTTCGAATCCATCATTATCGCGGAGCTCGCAGCATCCTTTCGAAAATCCGCCCGGCAACGGCGACGACTTCATCCTGGCGCCTGCCGGCCAACAAGAGGTAAAAGAGCTTCGAAGAGAGACAGAGAGAAAGAGAGAGATGCCAGAGTGCGCGGCCGAGTCCTTGCCAGGAATTCCGCGGCGGCGACGACCGATAATCATCATCTCTCTCGGTTCTCTCTCTCTCTCTCCCGACTCGGCGCCGATAACGTTTTGCGCTCGTTGCGCGCCGCCGAGATAAAGAAGAAGGAGGAGGCGGCCGAGGAGGCAGAGAAAGAACAGGAGAGGCTAATAGGTAAGGACTGGCCGTAGTTAGCATTGCCGGCATTAACTTCCCATTAACCGAGTCCAGCCATTACAACGAGCCCGAGGAGAGGCGCCAGGAGTATAGTAATCGGGGGGCCTTATTTTCTATTTATAAACCGGCAGGACCGCTCTCCGCCTCTCCCCTCCGCAGGTTGCCGCCGCCGCCGCCGCCACTGCCGACGTCGTCGCTGCCTTTATAATACAACAAGGAGCTGCTTCTTCTGCCTCGAACCTTCTGGCTAGCCGCAACGTCATCCCGTCGCCTTTTTCTCGCCTCCCTTGGTCTAGTTCTTCGTCGTTCGATCCGGGCACTTTTTCCTCCCTCCCCCCTCTCCCGCCCCGAGTCATAGACTCGAAGCCAACTTTTTACGGGACCGCGGGTATATAAATAGCTCCTCTGGCCGGGGGCATTTTTCTCGGGGTGCGCTGCCGCGGGAGCTCGGATTACCACCTGCCGGACGGACTCGCGGAGCGACTCGCCACGCGCGGAGGACGATGGAATATTGGAATTCGTTGCGAGGGAAAAATTTCGGCGGCTGGTTATCGAGGGGATGTCATCTGATCCTTTTTGGGGCGATGCGTAGGCTGACGCGGCTGAAAGGGACCTCGGGGCTGGGAAAAATTAATGCCGTCACGTAAAAGGCTGAACTCTGCTCTTTTGTATGAGATCTAGCACGTCGCACACACACACAGGTGAGGTGACATCGAGGCTCCAGGACTTTGGCGGCCTTTTAAACACTGCGGCAGAACTGTATTACGTAGTAAATCACTGCCGCGGTTGCGTAAGATTCAAAGTTCTGCTCCGCGAAATTAGTTTGTCACTCTATTGATCTTTCTCGTTATTAATAAAGACAATTTTTAAGAGCCAATCGCGGAAAAAGTAGCCATTATGCTAAAAAAAATTGATGAAGTGCGTCGTAAATTCTTCGCGAATGAGCAACGTGATTTATGCGTTAAGTTAACATTATTGTTACCTCGTAAATGCGTTAGTTTGATTCCGAGATAAAAAAAATCTCGGAATTACGCTCGCCCCAAAGTTCAGGGTTATTTTAGGGTACTTTTATATGAAAATCGTTTTATTACGTTCGTTAAAAAAAAAAAAAAGAAATTAACGACGAATAACTCATCTAATGAAACGGCTCGCAAATTGCAATTAAAGCAATTAGTTGCGCAAATCGAATATAACCTTTTGCGAGCTTCATCGGCGAGTCGCGGCGGCGTATTAAAAATATACAGTTTCGCGAATCCGAAAAAATCCGCAATACAGTTACGCAGCCGGGCGGATTCGGTGTACAATTTTAACAGTTAAACCGCCTTTTCGTAACTGTACATCGACGAATCTATGCAAAATACCGCGGCAGCTCCTGCGATCTTATTAAATCGGTACACACCAATTCTCACAGAGCGAATCCCGGCCCAAAAGGACGAAGCCGAAGCCCGACTCCAAAGAGAGCGGACGAAGTTGAATAAGCCCATCCGTTATCGTCGTGTCGATTGAGAGCAGCCCAAAAAGAAAAAAGGACGATCGTCTCGGGAAGGCTCAACAGGATACCGGTCAGGCCCCTTCTTCTCCCCCCTCTGCCCCTCCTCTCCCTCTCCTCCGTATCTACGGTAACATCTACCTTCGACGCCACTCACGCATCCGTAGATAATAGCCAAGATCTATAAATAGAGGCTCTCTCCTCGCGAGCCTTAAAGGAGCAGCAGAAGAAGCAGCCGATGCACGCGAGTGCATCTCCGTCCTTAGCGGGGAGAGAGACGGAGAGAGAGAGAGAGAGAGAGAGAGAAAAAGAGGACTGAGAGAGGATGCCGCGCGCGCGTGTGACGACGTCTTCTTGCGCCGAGAAAAAGGAACGAAGGAGTTAACGTAACGACGGCGACAGGGGACTTAGGCCATTCTATTTTCCCGTATATAGACGAGAGCGGATTTCAATCGAGATTCCCTGCATCCTCTTTTCTTGTTCTTGCTGCCCGCTGCCTGCCTGCCTGCCTGCCTGCCTGGCCTGCCTGCCTGCCCGCCGCCGCTTCTTCTTCTTCTCTTCTCCGCGCCGCTCCGCATGAATTCGCCATTTTTATATGGTGCTTAAGGATAAAGACAGCGGGCAAAGGGATGGGGGAGGGCTATTTCTGGAACTCTCAACGAGGATCAAAGGAGGAGCTTGCGCACTTGCACTTTCGCGGTTGCCGGGGGAAGGAGAGTCGACGGAATTAAATAAAGAGCCTGGTTTTATGAAGATTCGCCGAAGATGCTCAAAAAAAAACCGACCGCTCTCTCTCTCTCTTTCTCTCTCGACTCTTCCTTTTTGCGCGAGCGAATTTCGGCCGGACTGGACTTCGCAAGTAGTCTTCAAACCGCCTCTCTTTATTTTTGTCGTTTCGCTTTTTTTTTTCGCCGTCGGATCGGAAGGCGCTTGTTCCCGATTATACGCTCCTCCGGAGAGGATTTAAAGTTTGAAGTCAAGCGATTAACAAGATTTACCGGGGTTCCCCGAATTTCGGCAGTAAACTTTTTTCAGGATCGGGCCGACTTATACAAGTTCTTGCTTGTTCAAACAACTTTTTGTTTTTCTTACGTCCGCTCAAAATTGGTTATTCAGCCGTCTAAGGATTTCTTAGAATTTGAACATAAATTTTTGAAGTTAAGCGAATCCCTAGGTAGTCGTATATTCCTGCAGCGAATTCGGACGTAAACTACTTTGAAGTCAGTAATTGGGCGAAAAATTATTCACGGGAAAACTTTTTCTGGGGCAGAGAGGCACTGCAAATAAGTTTTGATAAAGAAATTTACCTGGTTTTCAATAAAGTCGTTCGAAAAGTTTTGTCGGTAAAAGATTTCATCTAAAAATACACGTTACATACTTAAAAAATCAGAAGTATTTTAAGCGAGACGAAGGGCTTTTATTTTATTGGCGGTCTTGCGATGGTAAGGAATCAATAACTTTCTTGCGCAGTTGTAACATCTATGTTGCTTAAAAGCTTATGAAGGCTAGGCCATTATAAAGGTCGGGATTATGGAATAATAAATGTCGTTCTAAATTTTACGCTTTAGACGCTGAACTGTGTAAACAAGCTTTAAACCTTAAATGTAGATTTATTTTGCGTTCAAAACCGCAGAGAAAATTCAAACCAGTACCTTAATTAGCGAAACTTTTGAAGCTAAAAATACACAAAGTGCATTATCATTTTGACTCTCGACTAATTACCCCAACTCGTCGGAAAGAAAAAAAAATCAAATTCCAAGGAATAATCGCCCGAGCCCGGATGAAATAATCCTCGGGCTCGATCAGCCCGACGCCCAGAAAAAATGCCTCGGCCGTTAATAATAGGCTCGGCCGTTACAATATACCATCCGCGGATATAAATTTTTCCCCGGCTAAATTTTTCCAAATCCCCCCTCCGCGCGCATCGTTCCTCCCGGCATCTTTCCTGCCCCGTCCGTTGGCGCTGTCTATTTTTCATTCTCTCGCCGCCGAGCTCGCCGTATATCACGCCGGGTCGAGAAAAATTATTGCCGGCTTAGGAGAGAGAACCCGAGGCTCACTCGGAGTTAAAGACGCGCGCCCGGAGGCCTCGAAACTCGTTACGCCGAATCGCGCCGCGCATACAGCGACGGACGCGGGTTGCGCACCGGGGTTTGAATCAAAGTCAAGACACCCGAAGGCAGGTGTCGTTCCTGCGCTCTCTCTCTGCGGGCGCGTGGAATGCGCGGGGGCGCTCGGAGTGGTAGGTTTCCATTGTTTTTTTTTTTCGGACGATCCCGGCGTTATGTTAATTTTCAAGCTCGATCGGACGCGTCTTTGCTAATGCGCCCGCCGCGGAGAATCCGTGAGCCGCTATAACAATGATATACTGCATGCCCGGGAGTTTTCGAATATTAGCCTTTAGAGTTTAATTTACTGCGCTGTAAATAATGCTTTACCTAAAAGTGTACAAGCAACTATATACTGGTACATCATCTTTCGGATATTTATCGGCGACGAGGCCGAGATATTTATACACAAAATCGAATGTTTTCCTTGTAAATAGATGTAAGTATTTAATAAATTTGTTTAGATTTTTGCATTGGGCTGCGTGGATGATCGTTTACTAGCCGATTCTTGTGATGCTTTGAATACATGGAAAATAGTATAATAATGGAAAAGTATTAAAATCAACAATTATTCTTTATGGTCCTTATTTACAAATTCTCAAAAATATAATAAAAAACTGATTGCGAGACATGAAAGAGAATATTATTAGAATACAACGGACGTACGTTGAAAAAAATGAATAATTGGTTCTAAGATGAATGGAGTAATAATTACATAAAAACGTACATTCCCGCCACTTGACGCAGACGAACGCGAGTATTAAAATTAAACGACTTTTACTTAATAAGCATATTTGCGCTCGTATTTACGTGCTTTTCATTAAAGTTGTTATCACAAATTGATGCGCCTGGAAAAAATTAATTAACTGCCATCATCGTTCCTTTTTTAATACGAAATTCTTAAAGCATTGCTGCATAAATTAATAAACCGGCGCTACATAACCCATCAATCATCGCGTACGAGATAAATTAACTTTTCTTTTAATACACTTTTAACCTTTTGCACACTTTGCTGATTGAAATTTACCGTCTCGCCGTCAATTGATAAGGCCGGTGTGCGCAAACGTTTCATCGAGCCCCAAAACAATGACAAACAAAGCGTCCGCTTTACGACAAAATCACGACATTGAAACGAAACAAAGCACCGAAGCAATAAGCCGCCCTCAAGTTCGTGACCGTAAACGTCGCGAAATCAGCGGCTGCCAAAAAACCCGACAAAGTACATCCAACGACCACCAACCCCGGCCATTATTTCTCATTTAAATCTCGGCGCTGCGACATTAACGGCGCGGAATCAAGCTCTCTCTCGGAGCGCATCTCTCTCGCGCGCCCGTCAGCGACATCAGTCGAACGGCGCTCGCGGTGTTTATTCCGTTTTATAGAGCCGTCCTTAGACCGGAGGCCAGTGCCAGGTGGCTCGTTGCGCTTTCTTCTCTTTTGCGGCAGCCCCTCTCTCCCGGCATCCTCGGTTATGTTCTCTCTCTCCTCCTCTGCGTCGGGCGTCGACGTCTCTCTGCCTGTATATAGGGATGCGACACGAGTCGAGTGAAAAAGTCGAACCAGCCTCTCCTCTCTCCTTTCTCATCTCCAGCCGCTTCGCCCTTTCTTTTACGCGTTTTCTACGCTATATGTGCTTTTCTGATTCGTCGATCGCCGCCGGAGGGGAACAGAGAGAGCTTAGCGCTCGTCCTCGATGACGGGTCATCGCTTAGAAAAATCTGACGCGTCCGGCTATCTTATATACACTGTGTGCGATCGTGTCCCCCAGTAATGGATTCTCCGGGAAGAGCCGCGGTTTTGTCTTTCTCTTTGCCGTCGCTGTTACTTTGTAGGGGCGCGCGGGGCTTTTGTCCTTTATGGAATTTCGCGCGCTTTGTGCACCCCGAACGTTAAATTCTGCATCTTTTCGGCGAGAGGTGTATTATTTTGGAACTTTTGAGAATAAAACTCGAACGGCGGCACACATAGTTCTCTCTGTGTGGCGCCGCGTTCAGGAATTCACAATAGAAATATCCATTATAGATTGTACGTACGTATACGCTGTAATCCCCTTTCGAATTCATATTACACGCATCGATCCTCGCTCTCCGCGCGGGTACATTGTTATGAATTTTGATATGCCGAGAGGCAGTAAATTTGAAATAGCCGACCTGAATTCCCGCCACGTTTCATCGGGTGCCGAGAGGGAGAGAGATATCAAATATTAAACGGAATTCACCATTTTGTAATCCGATATTAAAGTAATTTCGTCGACGTAACGTCAACGGGAAGATAAATCGAGCTGGACGGTTTGAAAAAAAAAAGTTCCCTCGGAAACGCCGCACCAGTCCTATAAATCCAGGCGCCTATTTTGTTTAATGCCAGGAGAAATTACGCGGATGCATAAAGCACGATCGCAAAATGATCCCCCTGGCAGGCTGCGGCTCTCTCTCTCTCTCTCTCGGAGTCAAGGAACCTCTCGCGCAGAAATCAGCCGGGGAAAAAACGGCCGGGGGATTTTACGCGCCTCGTCAAGAACTCGATTTTATTAATCAATAAAATCCTATTTATAGCCCCGGCGCATCGCTCGGCGCATCCGGCGAGAGGAAGCTCGCGATCTCCGAGAAAAAAAAGAAGGGCCGCGCGGGAGCTTTTTTCGCGCGGCCGACGAGCAGCAGCAGCGGCGGCAGCGCCGTATGAAGAAATTATCCCGTAAAATACGATGGGCAGTCACCGGGCAAGTAGAAAAGTGAGTCTAATCAGCGGCGCCAGCGGGCTGCAGGCGCTCTCCGCGTCGGCCGTTCCTTTTCTTTGGGTTGCGCGCGGCGAGCAGTCGCCGGCACCTGCCTCTCTCGCTTCGCGATTCCGGGCGCACGTCGATCTAGATTATCGGGGAAGCGAGCGAGGACGAGAGCGGCTAATTATAGATGGGAGCCGAGGCGGATTAAGGCGCGCGCGCGGCTTAGATCGTGCCGGGGCAGGATCGTCGTCGAATGAGAAACCGACGGATATTATGCGGTTTTGTTTCGGAAAAGCTCGCGATTGCGGTGCTCACCTCTTGGGAGTCGGATTTTTCGCGGATGCTAATTTGGTGAAAGGTGAAACGAGAGCGGGGTTTGCTGCGCTCCATGGTGGGATGAGATTCAGTTGAATGGAATTTGAAATGTTTTGATGCTTGAAAGGACCCTCAACCTGTTAAATTTTGTCAATGAATTGAATTTTGATGAATACTATGTAACCGTAGTTTAAGAAATATAAAGTTTTCAAACTGATCTTTGACGTTTAATAAAAGAAAGTATTATCCTTGCTTATTCAAAACAATTTATTTTAGCATTTTTCCTTTGGAGAAAACTTTTAAATAATTTTTAATAAACTTTTAAACACTTTAAAATAATATTTTAAATTATTTAAAGTAGAGAAATCATTGGCGTCTGCTTTGCAGATTTTACTTTGAATTAATAATTAACCAACTAATTGACAGCAGAAATTTTTGAATTAAAGGTGACAGTATTAATCTGCATGCTATTTAAGATAGAAATACATAGTTAATCATATGCACATCGAGGACTTAACATAAATGCTCGCCTTTAATCTGATCAGATATTAATCGTACTTCATTTTCAATTTATTTTATTGAACTCATTTACCATTTAAAGGAGAATATAATAAGTACACGATGTAAATATCCTCTTTGAGATTAAAAGTTTCGATAATTTTAAAGGTATTGCAATTTCCTACTTTGATTGCACAAATATAATCGATGAAAAAATGCCTTTTCATTTATCAATCTCATTATTAGTTTCACTTAAAATTTCAACAATGTATTATGCTTTTAATTTGAATATTAATGCTTGCCAACGTAATCGTTACATATTTGAACACGTAACAATAACTTGCAACGATAATTCAAACGCAAAGTATTTTCAGAATTGCTTCACAATATTAGATCAAATACATCTACCGAATGAATCAATTTTATTTTTATAATAAAACCGCGGTTGAAAATCCCGAGTCTTTTAAATAACACAGTCTACTTCATTGTTCGAGTGCATCGCAACGGTCAAAAAGTACCCCATTAAACTAATCTCAGTGTTTAAAATATGATCGCCTCCGTCCCCCCACTTATCCAGTAAGTGCGAATGACAGCATAAACACAGGCGGCCACAAACAGCCAACACGAAAATCGCTCTGCAGGCGGTATAGTAGGCTCCTCCGCTGCTGCCGGCTGCACGAGTCGGCGATCGAATCCTCACCTCCTTAACGCGAGTAGTTTACCGTTAACAAGCCGTCGCGCTCCATTAAACGCAGTAGAGGCGGCCGTTTACGCAGTGTTTAACTAATTAGCAATTCTTCGATGCTCCGATTCCGGGCGCGCTGCTCCGCCGCCGGCGGCGGCGGCGGCGCACATTACTTAATTCCGAGCGAGTGACACGCGGATGTCGTACAAAGAGAGGCGGCGAATCCTCGTTCGGTCGGTCGTTCTTTTTTTTTTTCCCCCGCCGCCCCGGTCGAGTGTAAATTGCCGTTTTCAGGCCTCCCGGAATTGAGCTCGCTTTTTCTAGATGAACGCTTCGGGGAGGGTCAGCTGATATTGGGCTTTTAAGTAAATAAGGAAGTTTACTCTTCCTCGCCGAGAGAGTTCAGAGTGTTATTCTATTTGATATTTTAGGATATGATAAGTGGCGTTATTTTACGAATGTTTGAAATGTTTTAATTAAGCAAGAATTATTGTTCGTCAAAGACTCTGTTTAAATCAACGTGAATATTAAAATTATTATTATTTTCTATAAAATTACATTTCAATGATTATGTTGACAAATTGAAATGATACCATGAAGCAGTGGATATGTTTTTTTATCGGTAATTTTCATGTTTCAGTAATGAATCTCAAAAATGTCATTCACCGAATGAAAAAAAATAATCTTTACAATCATAACTCATACAATGGTAATAATTCAATGCAGGCTAATACTAAATAATCTTGCTTTGTAGTCTCATCGTTTTAACTTTCTTTCAAAAGCAATTACGCTTTTACAAGGCGTAACAACATAAGAACTGCGTATTTGGTCTTTGATTCCTAATCCTCGACGTTACCCGTCGTTCTTCATCAAGATCCTTTAATAAAATATTAAATTGTGCTTTTGAGCGGCACGTAAACAACAATTTTGAGCGGACCCAATCATAAAATATTACACGATTATTGAAAACATTCACAAATTCCATTCGACGTTTTATAAGAATGGTCGGCTAATCCGTTGAAAACAATGTTTTACGGTGCCAATTGGTTGTAATTCACTTTAAACAATGTTTGACTCGTACAGTTTATTTTTATTGCCTCCTATTTTTCGGCTTAGCGGCTCGAAGGCAGCCACAAAGAGATGTATGTAATGCGCGGCCAAAACAATGTAATAAAATCTGAAGTAAGCAGGATGTTACGGTCATGCACAGTAATTCTGCGGATCCTTTTCCAAGTGATTTACAACTGCGGCCATTACTGCTAATATTCGATTACTTCAATTCACCACCGACGAAGCAACAAATGCCACAGTTGTTAGCTTCGATCGATAAAAATTCCGATTTTACGCGATCGCGCAAGTCAGTTTCCTTTGGAGCGGCACAATAAATTGGCCTCGCCGCGAAACGCCGATCCGCGCCGGAATATTTTCCGATCGATAGGCCTGACCGAATTCCTTCGGAGACAGGCCAATTTTCGTTCTCCATTGCGACGTTTCCTTCCCGGACAGAAGGCGGCCGCACACAATAGGCCCGGCTTGGAAATAGGCGGCCGCGAAAACCGGGCAGGGGCCTCGAGGCTCATTTCCTCGAACGACAAAGTCGCGCGATAAGAGAACCCCGCAGCTTGGGAACGTCCGAGCGTGAGGCATCATCCCCGGCTCGGGTAAGTGCGCAACGGATATAACGATCTCTGGGCGCTGGCTTTACTCTCGTCGCGCCGCCGCCGCCGTCCCTCCGTCGAGCCATTATTCAATTGAATTCAATGCTACAAGCCGACTATTAGGAAATTGGCCTACGAGAACTTTCTTTCGGGCGTCGTGCGTCGTCGTCGTCTACTCGGCTCCCCAAGCCAGATATTATAACTTTACTTCCTCCGTCCCTTTCTCTCGCGAGCCGAGCGAGGAGAGGGAGAGAGAGAGAGAGAGAGAGAGAAAGAGAGAGACACGAAAGCTTCGTGGTGTCGCCTCGCGCGGAGCTTGTTGCTGCTTTGCTTTCGGCGTTTTTTTGGACTTGCTCGGAGGAGTGAAATCCTCGGGAGGAATTTCGCATTTGGCCGCCTACCGCAAGATGACGGTAATTAGGCGAAAATTAACTTGAAACTTTAGGCTTTACAAGGGAAATGATTATGCTCGACGCGACTTTTCCTCGTTATTTGGGTTGTCGCACGCAGTTGAGACATTTTTAGTTGCTGTTTAGAATTCTTTGGAATTGCTGCACTTTAACGCATCAGGATTTTTGAGTAATGTTTTAGTGCCACTTTGCGAAATGCGCCTGAGAAAACTTCCACTCTCGTTTAAAAACAAAAAAAAAAGGTTTCTTTTGAATTTAAAAAATAAGACTTAATGAAAATTGCCTTAAATTATCTATTTAAATTGCTTACGTAAGAGGTGATATTTCTGGAATAATATAAAGGCTAATTTTTAATGGCCATGCTTACTTCTCTCGAATATGATCGCAAGCAAACATCATAACAACAGGAATATTATGATTACAACTAAGTATGGAAATTTTAATTAAACATCCATCTTTCCACTTTCAATTGTGACAATAAAATTGCTCCTAACCATAAACAGCAGTAAGAAGTTTTTTTTGCGTCGATTAACCACATGCGCGTACATAGTCTTAGACTTACTCATACAATTCTTTCCAGCGCTTTTTACCATTACTTAATTAAAGTAAGCCAACGTAACCATAAGCGTACAGTAGTAAAATAATATGCCGCTTTAATGAGCACAATTTCTAATAAACAACGAATGCATAACGAAACGAAGCTTCAGCCTTATCACGTGATTTAAAACGGCTTTTTGCTCGCGACGTCCTTTTTATTTGGAATAAAATGAGGAAAGCAATAACTCGCCTAGATAAAAGGAGCGCATCGAGAGCATTCGGAATAATTAAAAGTGCTGATTCACACAGTGAATGCGCGATCAGAAACGTGCCTCGCCGGCAATCGAGATAGCATCGCGCAAGTAAAAACAGGATGTAATTTTCTTAAACCTCAGCTGCGACGAGACGCATCGTAAAAAGTGCGTTACGCATCGATTTTTTTTTTGCTCCGAGCTTAACATAAACAGTCGTTAAAGCGGCCTTCTGCGCGCTTAAAGCTTTCGCGATACTCCCCGCTTATCAGCGTTCGTTAGAAATTATTGTTCGTAAAGTGGAAACTTTAATGTGAGAGAGGCTTAAGGCCTGTGATTACACATTTTAATAACGTTTCGAATGCAGTCTGCATTAAAATGCGCTTGAATCTGAAATTCCTAAAAGAAAACGAAAAGTAATCCCAGAGCGATGAATCTTCCATAGGAGGTGTTTAGCTATAAAAATAAATCTTGGCGCTGAAAATGAATACGCCTTTATTTTTGTCACGTTCGACCTCGACCTCACCTTTATTTCCTGGTGTTCACTTTGATTAGAAACGATTGAATACATACATTCATAAACACGTTTTATCCTTAAGCCATCTTTTTAATTAACATTAGTACAATTTATAAATGATCAATGACAAGTTGACGTTCTAAACAGATGGAGAAGTTGAAAATGGTTTTTATAACCAATTTCTAAAAGATATTATTACAATAAAATGCTATGTTTTAATAAAACCGATTTAATCGCATTTAATATGTAAATTTTTCCCTCAACATTACAATATAAACCTCATCTATTATCAATCTTTACAACAACAGTCTTATTTCAATTTACAAAACATCTCTGCATAACGCAAAAATAATTTTCCCCCAAATCTGTCACCGTCGAGAGCATAAAAATAAAAAAAAATTCATTCGTCGCCATTTTGCAACAAGAATTTTTTCCAAACTGCGAACACTGCCAAAAAGCTCGCGAGCAACGCAGGAACGTGCGAACGCAGCGAAACGCGCCTCGGCAGCCGAGGCTCCTCTCTCGCGCAAACGCGGCGGCGCGACTTTGGCAAAGGACGAAGGCCCGTCCTTGCCGCGCGGCGTCTTCTCAGCGGAAGAGCCGGGCCCGGACAGGCAGAATTGGAGAATCGAGCGAGGACGCACGAACGCTTTATAAACTTTGAGGCCTTCTTTGAAGCGCCTCGGCTGATGGACTGAGTGGCCGGAATTTATTGTTTGCTTTTTGGGATAAGTGAGTCAGGTGTTCAGTATTCTGGTGACGCCTCGCGGTTTTGGCTTTGGGACGATTATAGAAAGTGAGAACTGCGTTATTTTTTATGATGAAGTACGACTTGAGTAAAATTTTACCTAACGCGACGTTTACCATTGACTGCAGTCTAAATTAAAAACGAATTTAAACCTAAGCAAATGCGAATACCATCCGCAGGTGCTCATTACCGACCGCAACGAGCTAAGCTCCCCGCTCAGCGCAGCGAATCAAAATCCGCGCGGTCGGAATTCGTCGCAGAAGAGTATATCCTTCGGCGGGCCGGGTCGACATCGAAATTACCGCTCGTCCATACGCATTACAAGCGCGCGCAATCAATTGCATACGCAGCAGCCTCGGAGCGCTCGTCGTCGTTCGCGAAAAGCTCGCGCTTATATGCGCGGCGTCTCGTTCCGGCGCGCGCTCGGCGTTTCCCTTTTTTCGGCGGCGGCGGCGGCGGTCGGGTCGGCGATCGAGCGCGCGGAAAACCGATTGCGAAACGTGTCACGGGCGAGGCCAGGGACGACGAGCCTCGCTTTGAGGAGGCCGCCGAGGGAAACGCGGAAGGAAGCGACGGGAGAGCCGATTACGCCGGCGGTGTGCCGGCTTTTACTTTTTTATGCGGCTGGGGATTCGTCGGAGAGGTTTTCTTTCTCGGATCCGCTGGGAGGGTTGGTGGTTCCTTTGAAGGTTCGCGATTTTTGAGGAGTATTAGGGTGTGAAAGTGAAGTCATGCGGGAGAGAGAGATTGGTCACTCTCTGGTTGGGCGGTGGAGCGAGAAATTTACAGTGAGAGTAGATAATTATTGGGCAGAAGGTCGCGGTGATTGGAATAATGGTTTAAGGATAAAATGATATTTTATATAATTATTCAAAGTGAATTGTATTGCAAAAAATATTTTTCATTATTATTTATCGTCTTTTTTGTTCGTAATGTGCAATTTTTTTAAATTTTCCGTTTACTTGCCTTGGAAATTCGTAAAATTTTTATGCTTTCCAATAAATAAAATTGATTTGCCATAAAGGCAAAATTAATTATCAAATTTATCGTACAGTTAAGCAAATGAAATTTAGTTGCCGTACCGATGTAAATCAAACTTTACAACGAAATAAAACGAGTGTCCACAGCGGATTCCGTTCGACAAAACATTATAAATAATTTTTTACCGCTTCAGATTAGCTGCTAAAAATTAAGTTTTTATCTTTCGACTTTTCTCCCGTCGTAAACTTTGAGATCTTCTCTCTGCGGCTACATCATAAAAAGCCGATGTTATATTTCCTCGAGATTGCCCCTTTACGACGCTACGTAAAATATATTTTACTGTAAGGAAGCTGCAACATCTTTCGCACAATCTGGAGCTACTTAAATGTCAATGCCGCCATCAAATTCAATCCTTATAAGAGTTTTATTGACGATTACGAGGAAGAACTCGAGCTGAATTTAAAAACGAACACTCCGATGGACCTTTTGAAGAATAGAAAAAAGCAGCGAGTAAATGTTTTACTACGTTCTTTAAAAGTTATAAAGTGAAAAGTAAACTCGAGGCTTCGAGACAAACGATTGGCTGTCGCGCCCTGTTGATTCCTCGAAAGCATTTGTTACGCGCGGTTATACAAGTATATTGTAATATCAATTTCGCCACTTTTAAAACGCCACTTTTCACGTATCGATTACGCCGCTCACAAACCCGTGAGAAGCCGCGTAATTAAGAAATGAGTTAGATAATAACCGAAATAAACTTATGCACATATTTAAAAAGGAGCTCGATACACTTTATAATGGGCCGAGAGGCAATCATAAAAATTGTTCGAATTGCGATCATCCGTCGATAGGAATGCATTAACGCAAGATATACATTTGTAATTTACGAGCCGCGGCAGACATTCAAATTAGGTGGTAAGAAACAAGCTAATGGCAATCGATGACCGCTCATAAATTAAAACCCAATCAATGCCGAGCAGCCTCCAACGAAAAAAAAAGTACTCGAACATTTGCTCCTACCCGAGCAAACGCGTCAAAAGCTCAATATCGGATGAGCGCGCCGAAAGCCCCGGCAATCCAAGCGAACGCTCTCGACAAACGTCCCCAAGCCGCGTATCCTATTAATCCTCCGGCAGGCTCCTTGTATCTCGTTAGAATCGCGAGCGGAACGCAGCCGCGGCTAATTATCGAGCCTTTCTTCGGCCGGGGCTGCTCAAGATAAGCGCGAGATCAATTAGTCCCGAGTGCGCTAATCGCCCCCCCGACGCGCCGTATAAATGCATCCGTAACGAGGAAATCGATCGTCGGCCGCGGCGGACGAATTGCGTCGTCGTCGATCGGGCAAAGCAGCCGCGAAGCCCGGCTAAGCTTGTTTATAGAGAGAGAGGAAGACTAGCCGGCTGATACTGGCCACGCATGCGTCGTTCCATCTCTCTCTTTCTCTTTCTCTCGCGCTGCCGGTGCAGCGCTGCTATCTTCCATCGGCCTGTGGTGACGCGGGCCGGTGGAAAGAGAGCTGCCGGATCGATAAGCCTCTTGGCAGGTACGCCTTTTTTTGCGCCTCGGTGCCACGGAGGTGATCCTTTTTTGCGGGTAAATGTGGCAAGAAATTGGCCGTCAAAGAAGTAGATTCGGCGAGAGTCGGCGGAGAAGGAAGAAATTTAGAAAATTTATTCAACTATTTTCATTTAAGTTTGGGTCGATCTGAAACTTCCCCATTTGTAGGTAGGATTAACGGTAACGATAAATATGAGCTCTTGATTCAACTTTTATTGGGAATGATTAGCACGGGGCTCGGCGAACTTTAGCCTTAAACAATTGAAATGAAACTCGAACTTCCTCGGGCAGAGCAACAGCTTTGTATTTGCCTTTTAATTAAAAAACTTTGCCTGTAAAGGAGTAAATTTAATCGTCCCTTAAACCCAAAGTCGCAAAAACAAGTTTTACTCCCCTCCGAAGTAATTTAAAGTAAAGTCCCCCCCCAGAAACGTGTTCGACACCGCTGCTCTCTCAGCTACATCCTCGTCGGTATTCCGTCGCCGCGCGAATCGAGATTTCGTCCGCCGTAAAGCTCCGCTAATGATTGACGCGAAAAAAATACGGCGCGAACGAACTGCCGAGAAAAAAATTAAGCTCGAGAGCCTCGATTACGAGCGCGGCAAAATTATCTCTCTGGCGGACGATCGTCATTTTCCCCGGCGTGCAAATACAAATTTAGATCCGCGCGCGCGGCGCACCTCGGTATTAACGGTTTTAATGCCGCGGCGAAAAAAAAAGGAGAAAAGAAAATGCAAGCCGGTATCCACTAAAAAATCCATCCTCGGACGCGTTCAGACAAGCATGAATGAGCTCTCCTCCTTTTTCCCCGTCCTTCCCGCTCGATATATATTTCACGCTTACCCGGGTTCTCCCCGACGCGTCCGGCCTTCCCCCTTTTTTTTTTCTATCCCGCTCGAATATGCTAGAGTATGATGTCACCTGCGCTCGCGATCGCTGCACCGACGACGCAGCTTCCGACTGTCCGGCGGCGAGAGCGACTTTTGTAGATTCGAGATTACACACATGCATCCCCCCGTGCGGCCGGATGCGCGCGCACACGCCTGCGCCTATCTTTTGCGATCTCGGGCTTGGATATCGGGCGGCTTTGATTGAATATTAATTGGCTGCTTATCGGCGGAGCCCTCGATTAGCCTTTTTCTTCTCGCAGTCACGATTTCTCCGGCCGATAAATCTCTCTCTCCCCCCCGCGGAATATCCTGTCGTCGTTAAAATGTATGGTTGTTATTCGCTTTGGACTTTTCTCGATCGGTGCGCGCGCGCGGCCTCTCTCGCGAGGGATGATTTTTTTAATTGAACGAGACGCACCGTGCAATTACGGAGCGTAATCATCGTTAACAATTAAAGTCGTTAACGATCCCGCTGTATATATTTTGCCGCGGGATTAAACGCTTCCAGTTTGTTGACTTAACGTCTATTTCTGGCCTGTGTGTGCTCATTTTCATATACATCGGCTAAATTGCTAAGTAATTAATTTCTCTCGCCGTTTTCTCAGCCGCGTCGGTGTACAACGAATAAAAGCTCTCGAGACGCGCGACGAGATTGCGATCCTCCTCCATTATGAAAGAAATTAATTCAGATGTAACCCAGAGGAAAAGCGTCATTTTCGGAACCATTCATACGCGCACGACCGCGTCGCTTGCCCGAGGATAACATCTCGCCGTATTTACGGTATTAAGTGCCGTATCTGCCATTTTTTCTCACCATCCTCTTTTTTTCTTTTTCTCGATTTCGCCGTCGTTAAGGAGACAAGCCGCCGCCGCTGCGACGTCGCTGCGAATATCAATTTTTACGATCGTTTGAGAAAAGTAAGAAAATCATTTGATTCGCCGTAAAGATACGGGATAAAAAGTTAGTGCTTTTTATATAAGAGCTTTAAAAAAAGAAAAGTTTTACGCTAATAGAACTCTTTCGACGATTGAATAACGCAAAGCTAAAGTGTCGGCGCCGCGAATAGAATGCTTTTACGATGTAATATTTATACAATGCCGTGTAAAGGAAAATTAGAAAAACGCCCGACGACACATTTTATCCGAGAGAGAGAGAGAGAGAGAGAGAGAGAGAGAGAGAGAGAGAGAGAGAGACATTTATAAAAAGAAGTTGGCGCTAAAGAAGGAAAGAAATTCGTGCTCTCCGTCGCAGATAACGAAGACTAGTTACGGGGGTCAATTTATATCCGACTAATCCAACGAGCCGTTGATAAGAATAAGTGAAACGTATATATACAAGCAAAAGCATATCCGAGGGACGACAAAGCGAGCAAAAAGCCACAGCGGCGGAGAAAAGAACGAGCGGAGGTCCGAGAGAGGAGGTGGAGAGCGAGCCCAGGAGCGCGCGGGGTGAAAAAAAGTGAAAACAGGCATTTGTCAGATAAGGATAATCTTAAATCAAGCCCGTCGCCCGGCGAACATTTCGGAAGGGGCCGCTCGGCAAAAGGCGCAAAAAAGGCACGTGGGACAGCAGCGGCGGCGGTCGAGAGCGAGAGAAGTTAAAAAGCGGAGCTGGGCGCAAAAGAAAGAAAAAAAAAAGAAAGAGCCGAAGCCGCGGGACGAGGAGACGGAGAGAAGAGGCTGCAGGCTGCCCCCCCCCCCCGCTCTCGCCGCGAGGTCGCGCCGCGTTCGTTATAATACTCGTAATACGTGTAATACGGATAATACCTGTAATACCTGCGTGTAACGCATTACAGGGCGGATCGCCGCGAGCGAACGCCGAAGCCCGCCGAGCGACGACCGGCGTCGGCCTTGCCGGCGAATTCTCACCTTCGAGCCGGGACGAGAGCCTCGATTAGAACCTGCCCGCGGAGGATGCCTGACTGCCTGCCTGTGCCTGCCTGTCTGGCTCTGATTATTCTATCGATGTACGTGCCGGGAAATTGGAATGGCGGCTGTTGCCGCTGGATACGCGAGGCGTTATTGGTCAAATAGTTGTTGGGCGTTTGAGTTACGTGGTTTTTTTTTAATAAGTCGCGGAAAAGTTGATTTAGTTTCAACAGGCTTATTGGGTCGAATGTTCTTTGACGATTATTTATCTGAAATTTAGTAATGCCAGTAGTGGTTAAATGTAAATTAAAATGTCGATATTGTAAAATAATTGAATAACTGGATTAATAAATAACTCGTAAAATGCGCTTATGCGCTTATTGATGAAATTATTATTGATAAAAGCAAGCAAAGCATTAATAATATTTCACGGTAATTGAAGTAATGGGAGAGAGAGAGAGAAAAGTGTTGGCGAAGTGATAAACGGAAAACTCGCGCTGAGGGACCGATAATCGAGTAACTTCACTAACAGCGCGATGGAAGACGTGAAGTGTTGGAAACATATTTCTCCCCTGGTAGTTGTCTAACCTGTTTCCACGCGAAAGATCTCAGCCGGTGATAAATGGAAAATGCTTACCAAATGAGTAATGAAACTGCTTTGAATGTTGACCTAAATGAAAATGCCTTTTCTTTGTCTTGTATAATGTTGCTAAAATTTTAATTAACATTGCCCGCAATCCGCTCTATATAATAAAAGTTTACCGATAGTTTGAGGCAATCTAAATCAGCGCTTAATTTTACATTTATTCAAGTTTCGAGCAATTAAAGCTGAGCGTCAAACTTTCTTGTTTCTAAAAATAATTTAAATGTATACACGAAACTCGGAATGTATTCGCTAATTGAGAAAAGGCCCACTCCAAGTGGATAAGGTATATAATCTTTATCAAAATTTTACGAAACTTGTTTAAAATTTTGATAAAAATTATATAAATTATTTCCACTTGGGACCGATTAAAATCCTCTCCACAAGGAATTTTATTAAACTGAAAATCCGGCAAGAACGAAGAAAAAGCCGAAAACCGTCATCCTCGCACAGGAATTTATCGACGCGAAAGAAGCCCCGCGCCGGGCGGTTTTTCAGCCCGCCGCTGGAATAAACTCATGCGCGCAAAAATGCTTATTGTTCGGTCTCCTCTCTGGCGAGAGGGAGAGAATCCGCTCGGACGTCTCGCGGGGAGAGTCGCGTCGGAGCGGCTCTTCTTCTTCTTGCTGCCTCTTCTTCTACCGTCGGCGCGGCTCTCGGTGCAGAAACCAGCCCTTAAGTACCGAACGAGAGCGGCAGGAGCGGCGGCGGCGGCGGTTCGCGATTCGAATCGCGCGGTATATTTATACGCGGACTCTTTGCGCCGCTCGCAGCATACCGGGGCCATTAAAGTCGCCTTTGTCGGGAGGGGGGGGGGGGGATATATCCCCTCCGCTACAATGGAATTGCAAATACACGAGGAATCTCCACATTATGCGGGGGATTTATGGGCTTTTCGGGGGGCTTTATTATGGACGACGCGGGGGATTCGGGATGGCCGCCGGTCTCGTAGCGCCGATTTGGGTAATGAGTATTTGCGGCGAGGAGGAAAATCGCGCGGCCGGGATTTATGGGCCAAAGGGTTGGGCCGGACTCCTCTCTCTCTCTCTCTCTCTCTAATCGTGCATCGATAAGTGCGCCCGTCGGAGATATATGCGCGCGCCTATGGCTGGGGGTTTATCTAGGTTCGCGCTTAGCCTGTGGCGGCACGCAGCTAACTGTGCAAGTCATCAACCGCAAAGTCTCGATCGCTTTACTTCCGATACACGTATTTTTAGATTTAGGTATTGCGAGCTGTTTTTTCTCTTTTTTGTTACGGCGCTTCGGGCCGCACGTGTGCAGTCTCTTCGCACGAGGACGGAAAAAAAAAGTGGCGAGCTTTTTTTCGCCTCGTCGTCGAGCGATTAAGTCGATGCGTCGAATATAACTATATAAGTAAATGAAGAAGTTTATCAATGTTTCGTGATTGTACTTTATGAGCAATGTATTGCGCCGAAATTCGATATTCAAATTCGAAACGCATACAGTAGTTCAAATAATAAAGTCATCGGGATCGAAGTGTACGAGGTATATAATATTATGTTTTGGATGATGTAACGCATCGAGCAAGTTACGTGTTGTTGTAACTAAGTGCGACATGCTTTGGTGCGTAAAAAAGGATTGAACATTCACGGTGAAAAATCAAACAGGTCTTCGTAATCGTTACGATTATGGAAAACAGACTGGATCTTATAAATTCCTCGACATAAACATCAAACTTGTACGTCATCATAACTTTATGAGAGCATATAATAATATAAAGATCAACGAGAGAATTGAAAATTTTGAAAGGGGTTAAAAATCCTTCCGCGCTTCGACTACCGGTTCTCAACCAGTTTTGCGCAATACTATTTCAAGTCGGAGTAATCAAAGCCTTACACCGTAGCTGTACAATGTTGGTACAACGCATAATGAAGACTGTATATCTCGCGACAGGTCAGGCCACACCGCGCCAGCAGTTAAATGAAATTTTTGAGGATGTCACGCGCGGGAGTGCAACCTCCGACGCTGAAACGTCGAGCGCAGTGTCGGGCCGTCTGGCTCGTGAGTCACCGTCGACGCCGCTACCTGAATAATATGTAACATAATAGCCGCGAAAAAAAGGAGGATAAAGCTCCCCCCCCCCCCCTCGCGCCGATCTCGAATCTCGTTTTATGCGCAATTAACGCGCGCGGCTGCGTTTAGCGTCTGAATTTTCCGAGAAGGAAAAACGGGACGCGCGCAGCTCTTCTTCTGCCGCTGCTGCTGCTCGGATGAAATAATTGTCGATAATTGGCGCCAGTATACGAAGCCATCTCTATTCTCGGCGTTCCAGAAACTGTGGAGAGTTTACGAATTATCAGGCACTTGGCGCTGATAAAAATCGTGTCAATGTCAGCGCGCTCTGCTCTCTTTTCGCCTTTTCGCTTTCTTCGCATTTCGACGAATGCGAGACGTCATTTGTTGTTATCAATTCTTATTTTTAGATGGGTCTGTTATCGAGCGTTATAATTAACCGGTAATTCCCCGTTTCGTTGCGTAATGTTATAGACGATATTTATTGCGTTATGCTTACAAGCTCACCAGACGATTTGCAAAATCTGCGCAAAACTCGTAAAGCAGACATTTAATAAGATTCAGGTTAAACGTGGAATCCGAAGTACTCTTCTTGCAATTATATTATTTTACTGCCTTTTAATAACATTTGTTTTCGCAGCGCTGGAAAGAGGTTCAATAATACGAGTTAATACAGTTTACACTACCTGGAAAATACCGTAAGTGGATACTATTAATAACTGAAAACGTTATACTTTTTGAAAAATATGTAACTTATGCACAATAAATTAATGAGGCAAGTAATGAATCAGATGACGTAGGAAAAGAGTTTACGCAATATTAAGTTTTTAATTAAAGTGAATTAATTGTAAAGAATCAAGAATGAACAATGAGTAAAACTTGTTACTTGAAAAAAACTTTATTGGTTAATCTATTCCACTTTATTTAATTTTATTTACTATTATCTATTATTGTTTAGCCTCCTTTTACTATTTCAAAATGTGCTTCTTCAATGCTTTGGCAGTTGCAAAATATTATATCAGTTTTTGAAAAGTGCAGATTAATTCTCAAGAATTATAAACATCTGTCAAAATATTGCTTGTAAATGTTTATCGAAAGAATTAAAATGTTAAATGTTGCATAAAGATTTTAATCTTTTTAGCAATAATAACAAATACGGTGGCAAAAAGTTAAGAAAATTATCTCCACAACTTCAGTTTTTTTCGATGATGCATTTGATGATACTGAAAAGACCGATACAAAGACATAATAATTATTTCTACTTTTCTTCAATTAGCTAACGGTATCGATAATTACACGACTATCAATGATGTGTAATAGAATCTCTTACTAGCGTAAAACATTAAAACCATAAAATGATTGCAAAATTGTATTAATTCTTTAATGACGTCTAATTTAATGCTATGGCAACTGAAGCAATAACGGAAAATGATTTTGTTCTCCGAATTCCGATGCGCAATATTTGTAAGTTCAACAGCGCAACATTTTTATCAATCAAGAGATTTATCTCCGGACTTTAGAAATGCCTGATTACTCGACTGTTTCGGTTGCATCAATGTTTACCAAAACATTAGTTCGACACGCGTCGAACCAACAATTTGGCTGACTCGACTATTCCACGATTGCCGGCATGTCCAGCCGTCTCCACGTGTCTCCCGGATAATCGCGGCACCATTTCCCAGCTGTAATTTAATCGCCTATGCAATTACGACTCAAAAATAAATTCAGCCGACCAGTTAGACGATCATTATTGATATACGGGCGTGCTGGTGCGCGGTGCGTTTTAAAACGCATCAATTTAACTTACTTGCAGCGCAGCGGGGAAAAGCCGAAAGAGAGCAAGAGAAAGAGGCGGGCAGTTACCGGAGATACATCTTCTCAAAATTGTCCGTAATAAGTCTCTATATTCTATATCTGGCGTCGTCGTCGTAAGGAGAAAAAAAAACAAAAGACGCAGCGTATCATTAGGCGTAATTCCTCGGCACTTATCGGGCACTAAACGTTTCTAAAACGGGAGAGGACGTGTTTTCCCCGAGCCCTTTTAGCTCCGGTGCGGCTCGGAATTTACATAAGCTCTTCAGGCTCTCGCGGGCCCGGCAGGTATATATATATATATATACGCACGAGAGAGAGAGAGAGCCGGAGAGCCGCTCTCGCATATAATTTCTAATTCAAGTATCCTGGGCGTACAGTAGCCGCGTGTAACTCGGCGAAACGAGTATACGGAGGATGCGTAAGAGCAAAAAAGCGGCGGCGGCGGCCTCTCGCAGGATCACTGGAATCGCCGAGCCGAGAGGAGAGGAAGAAGAAAGAGGAGCAAGAAGAAGTCGGCGAAGATCCTCCTCAGGTGAGGCTATTTTCAGACGGCGGCGGCGGCGGCGGCGTCTCTCCTTCTTTCTTCTGCAGAAACGCGCCGAAGAGAGGAAGAAGAAGAAGAAGACGGGGCCCCGCGAGAGTTGCCGTTCAGGTTTTGCTGCAGGGGATCGTTAAGATAATCGACGCTATCTTCCTCCTAACTTGGCCTTAGCCGCGCGCTGCCGCTGCTGCTCCTCGACTCGCGGACTGCGTGTATATACGTGCGCGGCGAGGCTGCAATAAAACTAACAGTACCGGGCAGGAGGCTAGAAATAGTATCGGCGCACTCGGGGAAAGCTGTACTTTGTAAATTTAGAAGGGAAGAAAAAAAAATCCCGCCGGTTAGCTCCAGAAGTAATCGTACAGGAATGCAGTTGAATAATTCTATTATGGAGGGCGATAAAGTTCTTTGCCTTCTTTGTTTGAGTTCGGGACGGTGGGCCCCCCTCCCCCCTTTTTTCTCCTTTATTTTTCGAGAGCAGCTCCGGAGGCTGGAAATTCTAATGGCATTCTAGGAGAGGTTTAACAAGGGGAAAAACATGTTTTTGATAAGGCTTTTCTTGCGCCTGTCGGATGAACGCACGAGGTTGACCTTGACGAGGATAGACGACGGACAGGGGCCCGGAGAGTAACAGTTTCGAATGTGGAATTGGATATATCTCGAAAAATGGGTTAATGCTTTTTCGTTCTAATGGCCTTTATTTTTCGATCTAGAATGCAATTACCGCATTCTTCTATTTTTTAACCTGCACTTTAAATTATTCAAATAATTCGAATTTCAGCAAATCAAAAATAAAGTTGTACGACGTTTGTTCTAGAATTTAAGAATGAAAATTTCACGATTCAATTTAAAAAAAAAAAAAAGGAAAAGACGAAGATAAAAATCAATATCGGATCCATCTCATAACGAAGCATAGCTGTGACGCCAAAATATCGGTTACCCAACTGCGACAATTTTGTCGAAAGAAATTAATGGCGGGCTTAAAATACAAAATGGGTCGCCTCAGGAATTCCGATGCTCTCTCCCGCTGCATGAGTTATTATTGCAATACCACGAAAATCATCAATAATTTTTCGAACATAAAATTTCAACAGATATTCTCTGGTCATTGCATGATTCCCGGGGAGATCCTACCAATTAAACGAGAAGGAAAAGTACCAGCCGCACCGGGCAATTTGTGATTAGTACAAGCAGACGAATTCAATTGCCCGAAGCGCCTGTCATAAACATAATCACAATCAATTTCAATAGAAAAAAATTGAATTTCACGTGCATCATCGTTTGAATTCGAGCTCCCGGAGCCTTCTCTTGTCCCAGCGCTGCTGCTGCTGCTCTTCTTTCCGCGGCTACCGCTTCCCCCGACCGCTCGCCTCTTCCTTTATCTCAATCTTATCCGCGGGCTTGCATTTACACTAAACCCCTCGTTTCATTGCTCCCTTCGTAGCGAGTCCCGCGAGCCAATCACGAATTCTTCCAACGAGAAGCCTTCCATTACCTCGTTTCAAAACCTACCCGCTAATATACACTTTCGAAATAGCCTAGCTGCGAATGATAAAATTAACGCTTTTCATTATTTCTCCAACCCCCCCCCCCCCCCCCCC